>DWQT01003278.1:0-12713 GCA_018244895.1 Myscelus amystis hages | reverse complement strand
CATTCGTATCACGAAGCTAATGGATCCTTACCCTTGATAAAAGTTTCAGTTTTATTTGTCAGACATTGTGAACGTATAATAAGCAGAAGAATTTAAGATCTGCTTTGATAATGACAAATTACTTGTAGGATATTGTCTAGTGGAGAATAGTTTTAACAGTATAAACAAAGAATGCATACTAAAATGCAACCTGAGAGTAAGTGAGCATCTAAAAGGCATCATAATTTGTGAAATGGAACGAGCAATTAATAATTTTCGGATTTGCAAATTTTGTTAAAAGTAACAACGTTGACACTTTAAAGATAATTGTGCAATTACAACGAACGGACTGATAAAACAAAGCAATTATCAATTAAATATCTACTTCATTCAATATCTATATACTTAATCAAACGCTTAGTGTTTTAATGGCTGCAAGTAGAATCAGGACAGTTGTCTTATTTCATTTATGTCTGGTATAACGAGTGCATTAGTGATGTTATCATGGTTAGTGTCAAAACTGGGCTGACGTGTGATATTCGGCGGTCTTTTATCATTATCACTATCATAATTTACTGATCAATGTTGAGCACGAGTCTCATGAAAAGAATTAATGCAACGTCTGCTACAGGTCTTAACAGAAGAATTCCTTTAATTTGCGCAATAAAACATAATTTTACTTTTAATATAACTTAATACATAACACATCGTATATTTTATTGTTAAACCCAATCTCAGCAACAATGGAAAAAACGATGGAATCCGATGTAAATTTACTTTAAATGAATCATATCATGAATCAGTCACAGACCGAATATCAACAGCTGCAGCAACATTACCGCTTGGTTCAGAGCATTATCGAAGCAATTATCAGTATAACCGAAAGAGGCAGATATGATCATTGAAGGAGTCACCTTTAAAATTGTTTCGCCTAATCTTATTATCTCACATGTAGGTAAGTTATGACGAAATCGCATGGGGACTATAGGTACGTAGAAAAAAATATGCTAAAAGCAAGTTTTACATGATTCTAACAGACATTTCCGCTATGAATTTTAAGGATCTTTATCTCATAAATATCCTGTCACCTTGATCTTTATACGGTTATTAGATCGAAAAACAGGAAAAACGGAGAATTATCCAACTCACCTTCCTTCTTCTTCCAGATGTAGTGGGGCATGTAGAAGCATATCGACTGGATGAACAGGACGAATGGTACCCACTGGTAGTACGTATGGTGGAGGGTTTTATCGGAGTCCGACATTGGGCCCACGCCTGGGTGGGGCAGGAACCCGGCTTGGAGCAAACTCTCGTTATAATGCCTTACCTGGAGTAGATCAAAGTAGGCAATAAATAGATAATAAACAAATAAATTTTGTGTTCAGAATATCCTGCTCAGCGTAGGGAAAATAGGTCATACTTAGTTGTGAGGAAATGTTCTCCATATCATTATCCACCGTGCCATTATAGTCACTTGGAGAAGAAGGTTAAATGTGTCTAAAAATGACGATAAAAATATAAATATGAAATCCTATTTAAACATTTTTTGTGTTTAAAATCGTTTTCCTAAGCATTGCAGAAATCACAATTACGAGTAATTTTGCGTTCATGCATTCTGGCACATAATTAGTCATCCATCCATTGTTCTATCACAAGATAGGTATTTGGTCATGTTATTTATAAACAATAAAAAATATGGTCATCTTAAGTAAACCTAATAACCTCACAAATGTTTAGTCAAGTATTGTTGACAAATTAGTCATTTAAACGCAAAGAAACGTTTTAATAACTACGATTATAGTTAAGGAATCAAAGCCATAGCCAATTAAATTGTGTAAATTAACTATTGCATTGCATTGTAGATAAACTAATTGCAACTGGTTACAAATTGACTAATGATAGGCGTTTACCAGTTTACCAGTTTGCTGATCAGTTAATCATAGTCTCAAGTCAACCTGATGAAGATTTTGACGGAATTAGCTATTCTACGTGCTGCGTCTTTTAATATTTCAAATTCAAATTCAGAACAACGTTTATATGTAATACACTTATTGAACCTAAGACGGTTTGGCTATGCAGATAGTTACATACAAAAACTACATCAAAACACTTACGATAGTGAACGTTGCCATGAAGAAACAGTAGGTCTGGATGACGTGATCTGGGACGCCCTGGTCGGATATGCACTTGATGTGTTCGCCGAAGTACTCGCGCGCGCAGACCAGGATCACGAAACCCAGGAGTAGCGTGACGGTGATCTTGTAATGCAGCTTGAAAGCGAAGTTCTCGAGGGTCGGCTTGGAGTAGCTGAACCGCATCCGCGGCGTCAGCGTGTTGAGGGTCGCGACCAGCATTGTTGCGGATTCTAGTCGATTGGCTTAACTGTGCTATCGTTGTTTGACATAACCAAGAGTTGATGTCCAGCTGAGAGGAAACGTTTAGTGATCACTTTATTTAACCTCGGAATTTAGTGCTTATAGACTTTATTGCTAATTGGGAGGCTCAGGTTTGATTCCTATTAGGGTAAACATTGGTGTAATGAGCATATGCGTAGCATATTGTAATATCCTATGACTAGAACGCAAGAACAATTTACTTCTAATTATATTTTAGTTATACCACGCTTAATTTCCAAGTGAAAATAATAATAAATTATTTCTATACAATTATTCCTGTTTATTAATACAACATTTGTTTTCGTTTAAAAAATAAAAGGAAAATATTAATAAGCATTAATTAACAATAATTTCCATTGCAACTTTGTAATAATATTTTTTTAAAACAACTTTAGAAATCGCTGCGATTAAAATAACATGAACGGAACTAAATACTTTTTAATACGCGGCATAAAGAATATTAGTTTTCACATTGTAATTAAATCTAGCTCATATCTAGACGCGGCCAGTTGCAACTACAGCCTTATCAATGGAGCTCACCTGCAACAGCTTATCAATTCACTAAGATGGGGAACCACCGAAAAGAAATTAAACAATATGCACGCTTAAGCACACGGCAGCGACGTGTTGTACGCACTTACACCGCCAACTGAATATATCAAAGCTATCGTAAGACACTGATAAGATATATGAAGAGCGATGATAAAATTAAAATCTACAACAATTCGTCAATTTTTCGTTTAAGACAGCGTTTTGTAACATATGGTACCACGCGGCGCAATTTGGGACAATAACGCAATTAACTATGTAGAATTCCGATTTTAATTGAATTATTGTGCAAAGTTTTTACCTTTTTAGTTACTTATAATAATGCATTACAGTGTCTCTCAATAATAATAATTGTGACAATTCCATACCTACAGGACTCCCTGATTCCAAATTAGGCAATTAAATGCCCATGCAAAAAAATTAAATTAAATGTTATGGTAACCGGACAGCTGATAAACATATATAAATATTATGTACGTATATATTTATTTTTAGCACACACGAACAAAGGACCAATAAACGTCACACAATTTTTTGTTCTGAGTTCGAACCTACAACTTTGGTCTGCGGTCAGGGTTTCTAAGCACTCAACCCCGACGCCATTACTGCTTAATTGAACCATTTTGAAAAGCTTTTCTTCGACATAACTATGAATTATGTACATGGTAGTCTTGACCTACCCACCCTGTTAGGCACCTGGCGTGATGGTAGACTTGACCTAAGCCTAATAGAGCACTGTTTACGACTATTATTTCAAAACGTACATACATAGTCTATAAACTATCTGCTTAGTCGTGCATATTTGGGAATTTACATTTTTTATTATTATTATGGTTATATTTTTTAAACAAAACTCACAGAATATACTTTGTCTTTAAAGAATATATTTCGTTAGTCTTATTTATTGACCTACGATATGTGTTTATGATTAAGTTTATAAGAAAGAAAGAAGAAGAAACTCACCATAGTACAGGCGGGGGACCACGTGGATAAGCTGTCAATAAGACTGGCATCGCTTCTGATTGAAGTCAGCATCTTTTCATGAAGACTGATCCAATCTGGTATAGTACAGCGCTGGGAATAGATTTCTTTATTATTTTCCTTAACTGCTACAAATCTCAATTCAACCATTAAATGCTGATTTTTTTGGTAACAGATCATCAACATTATGTATATACATAATAGTAGAGATAAGCGGTACCCAAGTACAAAATTTAATATGTTTGTTTCTGTAAATTGTCCAGTGTACTAAATTGTTAAATAAATAAACAGTAATAGACATATTCCGAGACTCGAAGCCACGACCGCAAGTTTAGCGGTCAAATCTAACCACTACACCAAATGGCAAGGCACACCAACACGCGATATGCCTGACTTGCATTTCGTCAGCATGAATAAACTGTTTTATTTCTTTAGCCTTTTGCATGACCAACGTAAGCCGCATGTGGTTATTTCCCCATTATTCAATTCGTCATACCCAAAACATTCAAACTGTTCTGAACTTCCCCTTAATAATAATTTATGATGTAATAAAAACATATGCGTTCATCGTTAGTTTCCCGGGAATGCGTCAACTTGACATAATAGTTCCATTTTACTATGCTTCATGCAAATGCCTAAGGCCTAAGGCCTAATTACTGCTATCTGGAGGCAAATATGGAGACATTTAAGGATTTTACAGAAATTTTAAAAATATTATGCCTTTTCCGTCATATTTATGAAATACAATTAGAAGTATAAAATCATTGCCTAATAATTTATAAGGACAGAGTTTGGCATTCTGTGCGCCCTGCCTACCGTATTAGGGACCTGGCGTGATTGTATAAGAAATAATAAAAATAATTAAACCAAAATTAGCATAAATGTTTAAGTTAGATATTGAATATCAATGTATTTAGTATATAGTCTTGCATATTTTCACTAACTTTCCCATTTTGACCAAATACATATTTACATCAGACATTGATGGTTACTGATGAGAGTGATGAATGTAGATGAAGCATGTCAGGTTTGAAGGGTAGATATATTTGACCTAGCGTAATGGTACAGTAATAATTTGTAGTGGCACAATAATTAACAATAAGTAGTACTTTTGACTGGTTTTCCATGCGATTCCCACGGGGAGAAAAATGTGCCCGATGAGTATGTTTATTTGTCTGTACGTATGTATATGTGTATATATAGACCTATGTATGATCTGGTTACCACAGCATAAGTCCTAATGCTAAATCAATATTGAACTTTAGTACCAACGAACCTTAATTTAATCTAGCATCGCTTCGCAACTATTGTAAACTATTGTAATATACAATTTGTTATACGGAAATCGGTTACTGTCAATCGTCTCAACGGTATCTGAAGATTTGAATCGAAAAAAAAACGGGAAAATCGATAAAAAACTGCGTACACTAAAACAATGACACTAGACCGATCACCTTTTCGTGTATTCCGACTTTATTCAGCCATTTTTGAATGAGTTATCTGTGGTACCTTCCTAATCACTGCCTTAATCACGACACTTTTAATCCAGTGGATTAATTTATTAACAATTACGATCCAAATGTCGTAAATGTATTAATTTTAAATCACTTTTCGATAGTATTCTAGGCTGAATACAAACGATTTATCATTGGGGAGGATTATAAACCAATTAGTTGACGTGCTGCGATTTATTTAAATTAGCACGACACGTATATATTGATGCGTTGTTGTAATACTAAGTCTACCATAATATAGGTTATTGTCTTACCTAGTAACCAACGCAGCGACGAAACCACTAAACCTAGACTCATGAATATTTGCAGATAATTTATCTATATAGTGTATTTGAGCTTTAAGGAGGGAATTTTGAAAGTTACACCTCTAAGGACGTAAAATAGGGCTAGAAAGATTGTGAGAAAATCCGCCGGTACTGTAGCTACACATCTTTAATTTTCGTCTTACGCTATTGTTTAATGAAAAAAATGTATGTGGTATTTACAGGTTTTTGGAAATTTACTTTTCAATGTTATATGTCAATAGGCACAAAACAAATATTAAGGGTCACTGCACAAATATTCGTCTTGGTCGGGAATCGAACCCTTGCCCTTATCGGCGTTCAGGGTACTAACCGGTGAACCAACGAGTCGTTAAAGGAAAACTATCTAAGGTCAGCTTTGTACTGACAGCTAGCTATACAGACTGACCAACCTCCCTAAGCCATACAGCCTTAGTCATAATAACAAGGTGAGATCAAAATGATTCAATATAATTGATGACTTGACCCCAAAAGAGTATTTGCCGTAATGCTTGCCGCCTGAAGAAATACTTGTTAAGGCGAGCGAAACGGCACACACCTAGAAAAAGACTATTCACCTCTTTAACGTATAGGCATAAACTCAGCACATTTTCAGGATGTAGGTTACAAGATTTTCCGCTAGCACTCGTCCTGGTGGACAAAGAATCAGGTTATCGTGTTATCAACAACAACTTTACTGATATCGCGGAGTGCATTACTTCGAGAAAGAACATGTACCTACTAAGAAACAATGCGTTTGCAGATTACGTTCATTGGATGTCATTTATGCTTGTCAATTGATTATCAAATCGATATTTGTGATTGTGAAATCGTGACAAATTGTCTGTGAATTACTATATACGTATGCACTTTATGTTACGCTGTCTATGGTAACCGGAACGAACTCTTATAGTTATGTTATTCCACTAGCTTACTTTCGTGGTTATAGGAAGTTTGATTAATTCTCAAAACGCACGTGAATTTATGGGATTAAAGGGGCTTCAATACGCTATGTTCTGTTATCAGATCACTACAATAATATTGCCATGGACGGTTTTAATAGCGCCAGCTGTAAAAAACATTAATTATTGCAGATTATACAATCTATTACTGTACGGTGAATGGAACGATTAAAGATGTTTCCGCCAATTTCCCAATATAAACAATGATTTTTTTTAAATTTGGTTGTACTTTAATTTAAATTTCGAACTACGCTTTTTTATTTGGAACTTACATTTTTAAATTTAATTGTTTTGTTTATGCGGTTCTATGTTTTTTATTTGCATGATTGCATCGTGAGCATTTTAAAAACAGCGTTCTATTTCCGCTTCCCGGTACGTTACGTAGTCGTATATGCATATGCAGATGCGTTTATTATTTTTCTGTAACTATACTAATAAAATAGGATGAAAATAATCACTTTCTAATTCAAACCCCCGTATTTCGTGAAAGCAACGGTATAGTCTGTGTAAATTCATAGCCGAAACATACACAGAACTAATTTGTTTTTTTTTTATATCGCTATTACGCTTAAAGTGGTTTGTACCTATAATTGAGGCGACACTTATCAATGAGACTATACTCCGTTCCCACATAGAAAAACATTTGTGTGATGAGTTCCTATTAGTTGTTGGATCTGAGTGTAATATTATTTACATAAATATCCATTTAGAAAGGTCAGTACACAGTTTATAAATGTCCGGTTACAATTGCACAGGTTATAGATTAGGTTTGGTTTTATATATATAAAAAATACCGCTTATATTGATTTCTATTTTAATAATTAAATAAACAAATACAAGTATTAAAATATAATACGAGTAATTATGAGGTAGGTACAATTGAACAGCCCTGTCTGAAATAAAGAAGTCATGAGTAGGGATCGCAATTGATCCGGTGTTTGCGCGCCATTTTGTTCTCTTCCTGTGACGTATTGCCAACATTTCCGCGCGAAGCTGAAGTGGCAGCCAGTGACGTCATACGCAACTGCACGCTAGTCTAACACGCCTCACCGCAGCGCACGTGACCTCGACTAAAACAAATCCTACAATTTTATACGAGTACATTTTATTTTAGTCATTATTTTAGACACCCGAATTAAATGTAGCATTGTGGTTTCTATGTAATAATTGTTCTTGTCCCTGCTAATATTATAAATCCGAAAGTAATGCTGCGCTTTCTCACCTAAGCCACTGAGCCGATTTTAATGAAATTTGCTAGTCATAGATTTGACTTTAAGAAATTACATAGGCAACGTTTTGTCGCAAAAAAGGGGTGTAAGGAGCTAAAATGGCCGATGAACGTTGACATGGTAGTTCGTGATTGTCGAAAATAGAAGATAAAGATTCAAAGTAGTTAAACATATATATATTTGCAACATGCGTAATATGGCTTTAAGCAAATTTATATGACGTCACTTAAAACAAATGAAGTCTGAAATAAATAAAACAAATTCGTCAAAATGGTTGACGCCACAGTGACGCCACTGGTTCATTATCGGTTTACACGCTTTCCGGATAACATCAGGAGTTCCTCAAAACAATTGTTCAGGTTTCATTTCGCTGGAAGCAGACGAACACCTCATTGTATAGTTGATTTCGTGATGAAATACCGAAGTGTTATATCAGCGCCCATTTCCGCTAGCTTTCGGTTGAGCGATTAGAAAAAGAATGTGACATAAGTTTGCCTGGCGTTGTAGTTTAGCGGTTACACTGATGAAGGTCGTGGGTTCGATTCAAAAGCAGGCCAAATATTTGTTGTAATAAAAACATCTGGTCGTAATAAAAATATCTATATAAGTATTATATAATATGTATATATGTAGTATATCAGTTGTCCGGTTACCATAGCACAGGCCAATAAATGACCCAATTTAGAATCAGACAGCCGTGTGTGAAATTGTCCTAAGATATTTATTTATTTATTTATTTATTCCTGTTCAAAACTTATAATTCATACTTAGATATGAATACTTTAATCATATAAAGATAACATTACTATAAATCTCAAATAGGGTAAAATTCGATAGTAAGTTAGGTTATTGACGTGGTATAAATATTGATTGGCCTTTCATGAGCTTTTAGTCATAAATATTTATGCATTGTAATAAATACGTATAAAGCAGTAAAATACCTGCTACGGATACAGCTTGACAATCATTATCTATTGTTATGGCTACAAACGAATGTTGAGGCTGTTCTTAGATATAAAAGATATTTAAGAAATTTCGTTTAGTTGGAATTAAATCTTATTTATAAATGCGTATTAAAGTGCCGTTGTTGCCGGGGTGTGAAATAGGTCGCAAAAAGCTCACATAATACAGAAATAAAATATTGTTCAAATACAATACAACAAAGTTAGTAACAACATACAAATGCACTCGACACTGCGCTTCCATTTATCAGTCAATAAATATGATAAAAAGTATTATTGGGGCGAAAATGTGCCCTCCGGGAGCGGCCGTATCGGATTATTGTTTTTATTTTCATCCTTTATACAAATGTTGCTGTAAACGGGTGTATTTCATTGAAACGACTTCAAATATCAAGATTTATAATGGTTTGGAGTACTGTAGTAGGAATAGACCTGATACTTTTATGATTATGATGTTATATGTTCTGAAATTGAATCTCTAAGATGATCGAGATCGTAATTATAGAATAGATTAAGCAATGATAAAAACTTTTTCTATATGATTAGTTTTATCTTCGCACCATCTACATACACATATACATATATATTATCGTTAATGTATATCATTGTAAAATGGGTGAAGGCTAATTAATAATTAATGCTAATGTTGTTACCTTGTTAGAAATCCTTGTTTTGAGTACATGAAAGGTATGAAATTTTTGTGTTAAAATTCATACTACACTGTGTTACTGACATCGCAAACCAAAGTTCGCAGTGTGTTGAAAACAACATCCGAAGTACACCTTAAAAGCAATATAATTATCTACGATCAATCAAACCATAAGTGGCGGTTTCATAAACCCCTTGACAGCCGCCTGGCCTTTGCCAGTTAATTAAGTTGACAAGGGTCTATCCGCCGCTTAATTACCTAAAACTTGGCTAGCCGAATACGGATCGCCGGAGATATACAGCTATTTCATAATTACATCCTTTGATTTCAATTTATCGAATGTAGATATTTCCAAAAATGTATTTCACATATTTATTATCATTATCATTTACCATCACGTCAGAATCCTAACGTGGTAGACAGAAAGCACCGAATGCTAAATTATTCGTATTTGGATGCTTTTGAGAACTAGTTAACTGTGAAATGTCACTGTGAACTAACGAAACATTTGTACCTAATTATACTTCAATTTCCCAGCAGCAATTAGTATCGATACACATGCTTTGTAAAGACTTTCAGCCAATAAAAAAAGTATCTTATTTTAGCAATAACGTTATGCCCGTTTACACTATTTAAATTCTATATATAGAGATTTTAAGAGTTTATATTTTAAATCAACGTAAAATCAACTGCGTTTGTATCGGAAGCTAAAAGTCAACATCGAAGCGGAGGCGGAAATAAAACACAAATCTTTTCCCCAGACGTCACAGACGAGGCGAGACAACACCTGCATTACCATAACAAGACGTGAAATTTGAATGTCCGCAAACCCAATAACGCGCGCCTGCCAGAATTAAGTTATCCACTTTTTGCAAGAAAAGACGGACACGTTAACATATGAATATGACAAATTGTGTGGCGGCAGCCGCGCCGAGGACTGTCCTGCGTCGGACGAACTTTTACGACACCCCGGGGACACTGGGGAGCGCAACTTGAAAATTTTTCATTCCAACCGAATAACGGAAAGAAAAACGGCCTGGTCACTCTTCAAAACTGTAACAATTTCTCAGAAACAATAATGGGATAACGTGACCCTACTTTTGACCAGTGAAAAAGCTATTATGGCGCCTGTCAATGTTATTTATTCGGACGCCACACGCTTAGAATTCTTATTTTGTCAAGGGATTTCAAGTTTTATTCGTGGTGGCGACTCCGCTCGACTTCACCTGAGTTCCGTAACGCGGCGGCAATTGAAAATATTTCGCTCGCTTTCATCACACGAACACAATACATACTTAATTTTATTGTGGACCTAAATTAAATCAACGTACTCCGATTTTTAATTTTTTCTTTAGGATTAGCCTGGATCAACGCGTTTGTTATATGAATTCTTATTAGCAATAAAGACATGTGTTTTAAAGCCATTGTTACTTTACTACAAAGCAATAATTAACAATTTTCGCATACGCAATTAATAAGAGACATTTTAAAACAGAATAGAACATTGCCATACTTCACAAGAAAGTTAAAAAGACCAGAAATTAATTTGTAAAATTAGCATAAGTAAAAATATTCTTCACATATTTACATACGTTTCCAGAATAAAAAGTATCCTGGTACATTGGAATACAAATGTGTCGCAAACCTAACGCACTATCTGGAATTATAATGAAAGTCCTGATTTGCGAGTTTGCGGCGACAGAGTTATTCCCAAATGGAATCAGGAAGAGTGCAGTACACCGTGGACCGAATAGCAAATACGCATACGTTACTGATTTTATTCTGACGTTGAACGTGGCGCGACCCGGTACTGCTATTGGAATGATTTATCCATACAAAAGTTCAATAACATTCAATATTTCAATTTTTGTAGCTTTCCCTTTAATGAACAGTGAAGGAAAAAAAATGTAAAACTTCTACAATATTTTCATTATCATATATGAAGTATTTTCTCGGACTTGTACCTACGTGAAATGTTAATTAAAATAAATGACTACTAATAAATGTTTACTTTCTAAATAAAGTAACCGAGTATTTTTAATTTTAGTTATTTCTTAATTAAGAAGTTCAGAAGATTAAAGACTACAAGAGACGTGTACAAGGTAAAATAATGGTCTGTCACTAAGTATCTTCAGCCATTATAAGAACTACTTTTCTTTAATATACATATGTATGTACTACTCGTATGTATGTATGTACGTAACACAAAGAAGTTCCGACATAAGTAGGATATACTTATTAAACTTTTGATGTAGGATTGATATATAAATATAACCCATGTTAATATAATTAACGACTTACAAAATCATTGGTTTCCATTTTTCTTTATGAAATCTTCCTATGAAAAGAGTTTAACTTCAATACCGCAACTTAATACGTAAAGTGTTTGTTAATGTACGCTTTAAATAGATACATAGCACAATTAAAGTCGGAGGACTTCTGCAAATCCACAACGCTTAAATCTAAAATTACAAAGTCAATCTGAAACCATATTTGGGCCGGACGAATGCATCGACTACCGCCGCCTCAATATAAATGTAAATACAGAGGCGCGGTTGAAATATGACAGTTATAATTGCTTTATTGTACTTGGGAGTTGCGATTCTGACGGCGTATGATAATTTTGACAAGTATTTGTAATATAATGTAAATGCTTAATGCGTACATATGTCTAAAATTGATGTTCTAAATTGAGATATCTTGTGTTAGTTTCCTGACAATGTCAGTTTTACAACTCTGTTTTTTACAAATTTATAAATCAGTTGATAATTTTATAAGAATCAATGTTATCACTATTGTGAAATACCAACATTCAATTTTGACAACAAGGAACAAAACGTCATACTGTCTGTGATATTGAAATAAGGTGTTCTGGAACTAATGCGCAATAAATACACTGTATATAAAATAGTCGCTCATAAATATTCACAAGTTAGTAGAGATGGCTCATTTAGTAGCTGCCCCTCTTTTTTGCGATATCGGGTAATACGCTAGGGGCTCTCCGAATCAACTTGTTAGAAAAATCGATGCTGCGTTAATGGACCGGGGTTTTATTAATTACACGAAAACTTGGAATAGTCCCCGGCTAGATGAGACTAATGCATTTTCACATCTACGGAATTCTTTTATGACTTAGGTTTTTTTTCCTAATTGACGTTTTGCTGTTGACCTTAGTGGCCTCTACAGCTTCACCCGGGCTTTTGTGGCGTGC
>DWQT01003277.1:0-12714 GCA_018244895.1 Myscelus amystis hages | reverse complement strand
CTTCCCATCCCCCTGGGTTATACCGGGTTCCAGACAATTAAACGCCTCGCCCCCCCCCGCGGGTGGGACGCCGCGGGGGGGGGGGGGGGGAGGGGAGAGGGGGGGGGGGGGGGGGGAAGGAGAAGAGAGACACAGACTTTGGTTGTAGACATAGACATAGACTTTAAGGTTAGGTTGTGCAGAGAATAAGCAAGTAAAATACTAACAATGATTGAAGACAATTTCGCACACGGCTATCGGATTCCCATTTAGAACATCGAACGTCTGTTATGGTAACCGGACACCTGACAAACCAACGTACTAAAATAGAAAACATTCATTACACCCAAACGTAGAAATGTTTGCGATGGAAATCGAACCCACGACCTTCGGTTTACCTATCGAGGTCAATCACTGCACCAAGTGGGCAGACAATAACTAATGGTGTAATATCTAAAAATAAAACAGGACAACTCAAGCTGCGCTCAAACTAGGCAGAACATGTGCTACTGTGACCACACTATGACAAACTTACAGGACTGATTCAATACTATAGGGAGAGTGGTTAATTTATTCGGGTTCCGTACCTGAAATGTAAAAAACAAATCCCTATTGCTAAGCGACTGATGTTTGACTTGCACTAGGCCAGTCGTTTCATAAGTTAGGCCAGTGCTACAACAAAGTTTAAAAGAAAAAAGGATGGATAGAGATTTGTTACGCGCTGGGCGAAGCCGGTGAAATGCTGAAAAAAAGGCAGTCTTAAAATTCATTACGTGAACATGACAAATGTGTTATGTTAACTATGTGCGTATCTTTTTATCTCTGTATTTCATGGCGTACAATATTAGTATACTAGTGGGCACCCAATGGTCGAAATTCGACGATAATAAATTTGTGTAAGCTAAAAATTTAATTGATTTCCTTTTCCACTCACCTTTAGTAGTAACCTTTCATACTTAAATGCTGGCCACGTGCGTATAGGCAGACTGCACACGTCACAATATGTGCAACCCTAAAGTGTGCATCACTCCTTCGACGTTATAGCGGGTGTGTACAGTTTTAAAACGCAAAAACTCAGTCGCGAATATTGTCACTATACCATCACGTGACATCCCTAACGGGGTAGACAGAGAGAGAGTCATCGTGTATCTCTATCCTTGTGCTTCTCTATCCATCGCACTGTTCACACACGCAACGCTGTGAAATCAATTGAGGCACTATCCGGCTGTTATCGGCGAAATGCACTCCCACCGAATTTACCGTACGTGTTATCGGATATCGAACACTCAGTGTCATATCGACGGTGGAAAGGCAAAAGTTACTAAGCGTCATTTGCTAATTTTACAACGGAGCCGTTTATACATTCATTTTTACTAAGAAAATTCGTATAAAACGCTATTAGAGGTATTTGAAAAAATCAATCAATCCTTGAATTTTTTCAAATACCTCTAATAGCCAATTTTCTGCGATTTTTCTTAGAAAAAATAAATGTGTCAACAGCTCTATTGTCAAATTATCAACATGGCGCTTGGTAACTTTTTTCTTTCCACCGTCGATATGTAACCTGCCATTTTGTCTATACCAATATTATAAAGAGGAAAGATTTGATTGTTTGTTTGTATTGAATAGGCAACGTAACTACTGGACCGATTTAGAAAATTCTTTTACCATTAGAATCCTACATTATCCCTGATGAACATAGGCTATATTTATTACTAGCTTTCGTCGGCGGCTTCGCACGTGTTGCAATTCAGAATTTCTTAATGTCAATAAGAAAAAATGTAATATATAAATTTAGATATTCCAAGGTACAGGGTAAGGGGAATGTTTTACTCCGAATTAAAGGCGCGCGAAGCCGCGAGCAGACGCTAGTTTGTTATATAAAGGCGCGTTCACACGAGCGGTCCAATAACAAATTCATATTTTTGCCTGTCTGCCCGTCTGTCCGACCCGGCTAATCTCCAAACTGGTTGAACTTTCACAGGCAGATAGCCTATATGATAAGGAGTAAACTAGGCTTACTTATATACCTATACACGACTGGCCTCGTTGTTGAGAGGTTAGAGACCCTGTATGCAAAAGCGGAGGTCGTGGGTTCGATTCACACCCGGGACAAACATTTGTGTGATGAGGAAATTTGTTTGTTCTGTCTGGCCGAAATAAAAATATCTATATAAGCAGTATATATCGTATATATGTTTATCAGCTTTCCGAATACCATAACAAAATGCATCCAATTGTTCAATTTGGAATCCGATATCCGTGTGTGGAATTGTCACCGAATCATTTTTATTACTAATTAATATTAAAAGAGAATCACTATATTACATACATATCTGCTAGTCAACTGAAAACAGTGTTTGAAATACAAACGTTGTGTTTGTGTGCACGAGCCCTAAACTAAGGCTATTACTGCAATGTCATACTTTCGAATGCGCCCGCATAGTGTACGGCAATAGAATAGAAAATGAGATACAATAGAATAAAACACACACAAAATAAATAAAATAGTTTACAAAAAAAAAACACGCTTTTAACGCAATTCCCACCAAAACGCAGACAATAATGACAAAAATGGGAATTTGTAAGATTTTTATTAAATTTGACTTACGAGCGAAGCTAATAAAAAACGCACTAAAAACAAAGCACGTTCATACTAAAATTAAAGTATGAAAGAAGTACTAAAGATTTTTCTTTAGTATTTATCTTTTTCTTTCCACTCCTAGGTCTGCTTGAAAAGATCTCTTTGAGAGATAAGCAGTACCTAAGTACAAAATTTAATATGTTTGTTTCTGTAAATTGTCCAGTGTACTGAATTGTTAAATAAATAGAGCGAACCATTCTTCCAATAGAAACGTCATACTTCAATACACAGCTTATTTCAGATGAGGGTAGGTGGATATTTTTTTGCATGTGAATATATTAGCTGTCACATGACCTGGCATACATAGATATCAGCAAACAACCTCAACTAGATAATTTGAGTCCAAATAGTTGACATGAGTACAAAAAACAAATTCTACCCTCTTTAAAAAAAAATCTTTTTCGCTTTTACATATACAGCTGTCTCTCTCTAAACATACGCTATATTCAACCGCCGGTGCTTCAAATATGTTTGCGATAATGTTCTTATACAGTGCCATTTCCTGTACTGATTGTTATGATATACAGGATGAGTCAATAAGGCCTTGAATTCGATTACAAATACATTATATCTATATAAGAATTATCGCGAGAGAAACCCACGCCCAGTAGGGAAACATTAAATGGGTTACAACCAATTAACTGAATTGCGATTATTAAACCTGCGCACGGGCATCGTAAAGGTTGTTTTAATATCATCCTAGACTCAGCTCACCATCAACTTAGCTCTTAGACAGATGCAAGCATATTTTTCAACATCTTATTTTATTCAGTAAACGGGCTTACGTACGAACGCTAGCACGCCTTTTATTAAGAGCGGTTTAATCTAGGGTCTAGTACGCTTGCCTAGACAATGCCTATTCGCTTCGTTTCGAATTTCGAATAACCTCGCGTTACGTACCGTCGAGTGGTGGAGTCGTTGAGTTCATTATTATTTTATCGCGAGGGCGTCGCTAGTGTGGGTACCGCATCGATCGTACGGCGAATGCAAAAGCGGGTAAACAATATCGCTGCCCGTAGCTGCCTAATAAACGGCGATGACGTCACCGCGGTACACTCGAGTACTCGAGTGTATTCATAAACAATTTATATTCAACGATCCGTTCGGGTACTCGCGGTGCCGCGGCATACATACATGTGTAGGTGGTTTGATGCAATTTTAAGAGCTACATACAGAATTGCGCTTGCGTATAACCCGTTTATTGGACCGCTTGGAGAAGTAGCAACTTGAAGACGTCTTATACAAGATGAGACAAAGAGAAAGACATTTATTTGTACAAATATGGGGACATTTAAAGGTGTTGCAAAGTTATTGGTTCAATCGATATTTTGCCTTTTACGGCGTACAAAGGGTTAAGTTAAGAGAGGTTATGTTAGTAGGAACTTCATATATCAACTACTAGCCTGACAGGATTATACCTAGGATTCTTTATAAGGCGTGTTGATGACTTCTATCTCACTGAGTGAGCGTGGTAAGTCTCAAACGTAGCGCGCTTGCCTACAAATCGCCTGTTCACTGTCTGGAATAATTCGAAATTCTATATTATGTAACCGAAAAAGAAAAGCCAGCTGAGATTTGGCAAGACGCTAAGTCCAACTAAAAGGAGCGTCTACCAAAACGCTTCCTGTGACAGACAGAAGGAGTATGCAGCGTTATATACAATCCAAAACATGGAATATTGAAAAGATGTACTATTAAAACACAAATTCCAAATTCAAACCAAAACAATCCAAAACATGGAATATTGAAAAGATGTACTATTAAAACACAAATTCCAAATTCAAACGCTGACCCCTGCGTGACCTTGTAATCGAATACAGAATTCCCCGCGCTTCAAATCGGTCCTTATAACAAAAGGTTTGTCCTACTAGACGTATTAAATAAAATATCGTATTCAAACATTCGTGGATATTTCTAAGACGTATTATAGTGTGATTAATAAAACGAATCACGCAATCTTGCGAATAATCGAGAAAAAATCTTTGGATATTAACAAAAAAAAAAACAATTCACAAATAAAATCGCGTGAAATCTCCAAAGAACACGCGTAAAATATTTATCCATATCGTATATAGACGCCGTCAAATGTATTATTCAAAAAAAAAATACAGACGAATTGAGTAGGTACCTCCTCCTTTCGATATGACTTGAAATTTAATATCTATGTACAAAAAAACACCAAACAGACACAAGGTTAACCCATTGTGTTTATCGCGGTTATCATGATAATTATTTACATTAAAAGCAACATTTGCATACAAGCAATGAGTAATCACGACGACTTCGGCTATTCGTACATACGCCGCATTATACATAATAAACTGTTCACTTCATAGTTTAATCAAACGAGAGTTTAGAGGACATAAGGTCATTCAACGCTCGGGTCTACTTACGGGTTGTTTATTTACTTTAGTTGTAAATTTACTTTACATTTAAATTAGGTCATTTTCGATCACAAATCGCATTACCGTTTTATTAGCTAAACTAATTGCATGTGCGCATTGCTTAGTGGAAGACGGATGAAGAAAAAAGTACTCGATTTAAAAAAAAATTTAAAAGATTTAAAAAAAAGTACTTGCGATGTAATTCCCGCCTTTTTTCACATTTACGGCTGACGTTTGACAGCAATTGGAGATAACGAGTTCTAAAACGGACCGTATAGAACAATATAAATATGTATTAATTAGCCAGCTTGTCTTATTCAGCTGCTTCCGTTTTTTTTTTTTGTAAACATGAAAAAATTCGAATTTCGAATTACAAATATAAGAACGCCGATTTCTATTCGATTTTGCGTAACTGCCAGAATTGTAATTGTTATTTACAATGTTGAGTTAAAATTATGACCAGCTTCTAGAATTAACTTGTTAGCAATAAAATTGCTCGCCAACAAAAAAACGAGATTCAAGTAACAAAACAATTATATTCAGCTGACATAGACAAAGTAAATGTTGACATTGCAATAATGATTAAATGAAAATGTTTACATCTAATCTATACATATTTCCTTTTTTTTTAATATCCATGAATATTGAATCAAATCAATTCAATCATGTATTTCAGATAACATATTAGCGAATTGTTATATAACTCAAGAAAACAAATGAGTTGTTCATTAACAACTTGTCAATGTATAATCTTTTTACTCATTTATGTGGGCAGGTAATTGTACCCACAATAGATGGCTCTGTAGTCAGATTTACCAATCACTGAACCAATAAACCAATTTATGGAACTATACCCACATTGGATATTATGAATATAGAATGTATAGACTTTTATTGTGGCAGTAAAAAAAAATCAGTACATCGATGTTTGTGACTTACAACTTGACGTGGACATGCAAATTTTACTAAGTGATATGAAACTGGGTCATATCTTACATTGCATTATTAGTTACCAACTCTTGCGCGCGGCTTCGCGTGTGTTAAATTCAGAGTAAAACAATCGCCCTTTCCCTATACCATGAAAATTTTCTGCTATCTTTGAAATATCTAGATTCGTATACCACATATTTACTTATTGTCATTAATAAATTCTGAATTGCAATGTGTGTGAAGCAAAAGCTAGTTATATGTATATATAAAACTTCCTCTTCAATCACTGTATTTATTTAAAGAAAAAATCAAAATCCGTTGATTAGTTTTAACGCTCTCCACATACACGGGGACAAGAAGCGAAAGCAACTTTGTTTTATACTATTAAAAGATACCATAGTTGAACAGCACTCAATTAATTAATTACTGTAACACAATTATTAACTTTTTTGTAGGTGTCTAGGGAAATTACATTCGAGAACGTTTCAGCATTAATATTATTAAGCTGACTCGTCTTTTCCCAAGTGTGAAGAATTTCATGAACAGAATATTAAAATGGTTGGCATTTTTACTAGCTTTTACTTTTAACTTTGCTCGGTATTGTGATGTGTTGGTCGTAACTTGCTAATAAATTTCTAACTACCACCATGTAAGTGTTTACACAGAAATTTGGCATATCTAGCTTTGATAACAATGCAATGATAAAATGGGTGATATGCAATATATGACAGAATGCAATTCTAAGGAAATGGAGATAATTTGAAAGAATTAAAAAAAGTCAGCACTGCATACTGGCTGTATATATAAAAAAAACCCATGAATTTTTGAACACATCATGGTTAATTTGGAGTTTACGTTTTCAGACAATACAATTTTGATAGATTAAAAAAATATTTACTTGTATGCAATTTATTTTATTCCTCGATGTACCAGTGTGAAACAGCCTTATTTTAAAGACAAACAACCATGTCTGACAATTTCCTATTCATTATTATTATATATGTTTTAAAAAATCCTACAATCATAGCATTATTATAACAAATAGATAACAATTATAAATAGATTGTGTATGATTTATAGTATTATTATTATTATTTAGTTTATTTATTTATTAATTATGATCCGTAGTGATTGAAATAAATGATTATTATTATTATTATAGTCCCTTTTTATTATGCATATTCTTAAAAGTTAAAAAATGTATTCAGAAAGCAATATATCAGCGAAATGACATGCAAATGTTATACAAAAAGGTGCTCATTTGTGCACTTTCGTGAAACAATTGTTTGTTTACCCTCATTAGTTTTGTGACCTACATTCGTTTTATCTTGAGTGACGATCATTTTTCATCGCGATTAATGCCAATTTAAATTGCGGTATAGTGCTATTCAGTAATAAATAAGTTCATAATAACGGAGCCATGTCGCCATTCTGCACAGCGAACACAATGAATATTGTATAGAAACGAAAAACGTCTCATGATTCCGTGAGACTGCTTGTAGCCGTGGAGGCGTTCGCGAAAAATATATCGTCGGGTCGTAATTGGCACAATTCGGGCCGGCCAATCGGCCGCGACCGCTCATACACGCCTTCATACACACACTTATTGACAGCTGAGCAAACCTTGAAAACACAAACGATTACAAAATGTCTATGACAACAACACGCCACTTAACCGACCGACTGCGCTACTTCTCTGACCTTCCACGCTCTGGTTCAGCGACGACGGGAACCCGGACGATGCCAAGTCCTTCTTCTGCCCGCCCTTCGGCGGATCGGAGTCCGAGTCGTCGAAAACTAGCGTCCGGACCGACTGTGAACACCGACGATCCATCGCCTCACTCACTACACAACACACGAATTAATATTTTCGCCATTTATCAATCGGATGACCGTATTTCGATCCGACACCACATTTACATGGCTATGCGATATTTAAGTAGGCTAGACTCGCGAATTAATTCGCCTTACTTTTAAAGAAAATATGTATATTTATGTATTTATGCCATTATTCTATACGCGACACACGACTTCATACAAATTGAAAAATGACACTATTACTTTTTGAAAGATGGCAACGGCAAGTTTCAAGTGTTGCCATAGAAATAAATGTTATGTCCCGAAAAAACTAATAATATACGTCCGGAAATCATCGAAACAGTGCTGCATAGGTTCTTTGTTTTGTAATATAGCAAAAATATTTTGGCTGACAAATCAATATTTATTAATGTAAGAAAAAAGTTTATGCGCATTTCTATTATATTAAAATCTTTAGTGTCACAGCTAATGTAAAAGAGATAATTCCCGTAAAATGTGACTATAACATGGGTATTCACCGAAAAGGGTATTGAGCAGTCATGAATATCTCTGCAATTGCTATAAATGTTTAAAATAAATAAAAAATGTAACTCATTTTTCAATTTATGAATGTTTCACTAAACCTATTACTTTTAAATAATGAGTGGCTTTTACATACATACATACCATCACGCCGGGTCCCTAACGGGGTAGACAGAAAGCACCGAGTGCCAAATATCTCTGTCCTTACAAACCTGTCCTGCTTCATCCACATCCATTACTCTCTTCATGCATACACGCCGGTTTCCGAGATTCTTGACTCCCCCGTCAGTAAGTGTGTGTACTATTTGGTCGTAATAGAACAGTCTTAGTCTCCCTCGGCATCTACGTCCAAAAACACTCGCGTTGTATATCTGCTCTGTCATTCTTTCTTCATCAATTCTTTCTACATGCCCGAACCATTCCCTAGAGTCCGGAGCATTCCCTTTGAGTGGTTTTTAAAGTTGTTTTATATGCAATAATATTTGTAGCTATTGTATAGCTTTTATTTTATATAGAGGCAAAAGTGAATGATTTAGGTTTAATAAAATAGTTACTTCAATTTTATTAATTTAACCTACAAACAGAAATACCATCTGTTGTATCTTGCACGGTGCATAGTACAAGCGAAATAAGGCTTTCATTCAATGTATTTGCATTCTAGACTTTTAAAATAGTTTTTGTCTACCAACTTCACACTTCAATGTTTCGTTGAATTACATAAAATAAAATTTGGAGAATTTTAATATTTTCATAAACTTTAGCAAATGAATATAAATTCATGTTATATTGAATTTACTTATCTCAAGTAAAACTTCTTTTTAAAGTTAGAGATATTGCTATTCAAATAAATTTCCGATTTCAAAATAACTTTCTGCGGTTATTACTTTAACTATTGTTTTAAATTTACCTGTTGATTGTGGAAAGCTAAGTTTTGTACAATATGTTTTCAGTGCTGGCAATAATCGCTACAAGAAAAAGACGGATAACAGTTAACTTTCATGTCTTTCTTCTTACCGCCATCTATGGATAATTTTATTGACTACAATAGAAATAATTGCCATTATACACAAAGTGTCACTAGAATACTTGCTACTTTTTCAAATTAGTCATATACGATCATATTTATACAATATGTAAAATACTTTTATGACCCACAAATGTAAAAATGAACTCTTAATGATATAGACAAACATAAAAATATTTATTTATGAGACAAAACAATATTTATACCTCACTGGTTTAGCGCCATCTAGTTTAGCATTCGAGTAAAGTCAAAGTTTTCCCGTCAAAAGAAACGGAAAAACACGAGTGTGCGTCGCCTCAGTAGATATCAGCTGAATTATTCGGCTAAAATGCCCTGGCACGGGCATACGTAGTCGTCGGTCCGCCATTACGACGCAGCCGAGACACGTTCGTCGTATTTAGTTAAATATTTTCGTTTATAAATGAGTAATAACGCTCATGAGCTCAGTAATCGACTTCTGAATGCGTTGGATAACAATTACAATGTAAGTTTCCGAGTTTTGAAGATCCTAAGTCCGATAAGCGAGTCTGAGATACGGAAACGGTCCACACGAGCCTGTGACACCCGATTCGAGTTGCGATTCCGCCTCTTGGAGGTTGCCTCGAGGTTTACTAGTGCAATTTGCCGTGCCAAAAGCGTAGCAGGTCTCACTGGAAAGGCTGGATAACAAATAAAGCGAGATACGTGTTGAAAATGTGATGTCTATGTGGGGATACGTGAGCGTTAAGTGCGATGTACGGGGCCACTGACGTCGTCAGCGCTCCTCTCGTCCCTCCGTCCCTAGTGCCAAATGTTTTGCAATGTGAAAGTATGGAATTGTGCCACGCGCGACCTTTCCCGTAGATTTTCGTCAGGTTGAGTTTATAAATTGGAAATTGGTGATAAAAAAGGGGGAATGTGTTTTTTCGTACGCTAAGACGGTTTGAGAGTTGGGTGATGCAGTCGGCTACGGTGTGGGTGCACCTCATGTTCGCATGGTGGTCGGCACCCGATTTGTTGCAGATGGGAGATGTTACTAAACTGTTTTGTTCGTTTTTGGTGGTGCAATATCAGGTCAGTGGAGTTTTCCTAACAATTTAGCATCCTCGTGCGACTTCTGAGAAGGCATCACGAAAATGTTGTACTGAACTGCTATTACTCTTTCAGTAGATAATTAGGCTAAGTGTTATGTATAAACTACTAAGACTTGTTCTGAGATACAAAAAATTAAATGCCATAATGTAGATCAAATTTCATTATGGAATATCATATTCTTGTAGCTCACTTCATGAAATTACACCACATCTATACAAATATATAGATTTAAACATAATTTTTACTTTCAGTGAGTCCCAGATAACATTGTCTTAAATATCATAATAATATGCGAAATACTACACAATATATTTAGGCAAGTTATTTCCATATGCAAACACCGCTGAGGCAGAGCCATGTGGTTCCGGAACGAACCATGTGCTGTGTATGATCGTCATGAGTTACATTCTATTTTCAAATTAAAAATCCAATATCTTAATCTGTATATATTTGTATAAAGATGTTTAACCTAAACAACACTGGCCGTTGAAATACTTTGGTAAAGTTAGCTATATTCTCCGCTAGTGACTAAAACTTGTCAGAATGATAGAGTATTATGGTGAAATTGTAAGTAAAATAAAGGGTGAAGCAACATGAAAACAATCAATCCCCGCTAGCCCAGTGCTGATTCAGTGACTTAAATAGCTTGTAAAAGCCGTTCAATGATCTACTTATATAATCACCTTACAATGTAAAGTTTTACAAGCTAACCGGAATCATAGTATTGACATTCAGGTTAGTTTTTGAGATTCAATATTAGCAATAAAAGCTAATATATGCTACCTAATAGTAAATGCTTACTATCTCACTGAAGTCTATGTTTAATTCATGACCCAGCGGCCAATTTGTTGCCAGTATTAAGGACCAATTTGCAACTATATGTATCTAATTAGCATACCCTTTTGATAGTACAAAAGTTAAGACGAAAAGTAAATAAAATGACTCTCGCTTAGTATTTTTTATAAGTGTAGCAAATTAGCAGGCGACATTTATAAATGATCCATAGACTATTGCAAGCAACCTGTAAAAAGAATAAGAGAGGCGCTGCTAGGTAAAATTGCTTCAGTTCGTAATAGATGTCAATAGGAATATCAGTAATTTAGTATTTATTTGTATCAATAATGATTAAAAGTTATCTGTCAACGTAAAATCATTGTAACTCACACCTGGATGTTGGTCGTTAACAAGAGCTTGAACAACCCTTAATCACTACATAGTATAAAACAAAGTCGCTTTCTCTGTCCCTATGTCCCTTTGTATGCTTAAATCTTTAAAACTACGCAACAGATTTTGATGCGGTTTTTTTTAACAGATAGAGTGATTCAAGAGGAAGGTTTATACATATAATATGTTTTCAGTTTTTTGTAGTGTATTCAGTATCAGCATTGGGTCCGTACGAAGCCGGGGTGGGTCGCTAGTAGTGGAAGATTAGAGGCTGATGCGAGGCTAATTAAGGGTAGTTTTGAGATCAAGATTAATGCTAAAGCTTCGAAAGCTACATATACTTATCTTCTTTCCCATTTATATTAAAATTTGTTTATCAAACATAGGAACACATAAACGGGTTCATATAAGACATTATTAAATGGAATTTAATGCATTGGTGCCTCTCAGTGTGTGTTAGTTCAAATATGCAACAGTTTTACGTTTATATAAATTTATTTCACAGTAGTGTCATTTGGTTGAAACAAGTTCAGTTCAATTTTACTTACAAGAGTTTTTTATTATAATTCTCTCACAAAAGTTTTTTGTTAGAATTCTCAACCTATCCGCTTATTTCTTACTCGAGATCATAAAAAAATATTTTTATATATAATATGTATTGACGTTATGTTGTATATGCGTTCTGTCTTAAACTGCTTATAAACCTTTGTGAACTTTATTAGTCTCACTTTGGTTCTTTTCACTGTCATAAGCACAGTCTCAACTCAAATAATAAAGTTCGTGATTTGAAGTTTAAATTCAATCTAAATCGACTAAATTATATAGGAATGTTAAAAAAAATTGTAACTTAAGTAAGAGGTAATTTTTTATTTTGATCTGAATACCTAGGTTTGACCGTTTTTCAACTAAGAGTATATCGACTTCCTTAGCATCTTTGGTTCCAAAGTCATTTATTCCTCCATGTAACGCCACTGCTTCATAGAACGCCAGAACTGTTTTAAGTTTGAGACAGATGTGTTCATGATTACCAAATTATCATGATCATAATTTTACATAATTGCTTTCTGCCTACGCCGTTAGGGACCTGGTGTGATGGTTATATATGTATGTAATTGCACATAGTGTCCAAGCTACTTATTATTATTATTATTATTATTATTTTACCATCCCACCTA
>DWQT01003276.1:0-12714 GCA_018244895.1 Myscelus amystis hages | reverse complement strand
GCATTAAATTGCCTAATTTGGAATCAGATAGCCGTGTGTGGAATTGTCCTAAGATATTATTATTATTATTATTAAATTGCATGTGAAATAAGTTCGAAACCACCGGTACAACTGAAATAAAACTGAAATATTTAACAAACTCTCAAATATAGTGTCATTAAATAAGATGACACTTCAACTATCTCACGAATATTTCCAATAAACATAAATTGTTTGTTACATATGAATAAAAAACAGCATTGTTTGGTGGGCGACGTGCAAGAGAGACCGTGGAACAAGCAAGGCAGTTACTTAATAAGATGTCTATTGCATGTTAAAACGGGAATATTTTGAGCAAGATACACTTTGAGTTGTATATGTCGCGGCAGTGGTAGCTACAGGCTTTATAGTTCACGAGCAACCCCGAATAAATCAAAAGCTCCACCTAGTAGTTACAAATACCTTGGCACCCTTGAGATTCGAGTTGGAAAGTCCCGTGTAGCTAAAATTACTTCGCCTTTCGCGCACTTGATGTATTACGACCAGCCTTCACAGAATACTGCTGTCTTCTCGCTGTCATTTGGGGGACAATTTTTGATGCAGGAATTTCGATAGCAGCATTCGTTCAATTGTAACATGCATGCAAATGTAAAATGGTAGTCACTATTAATAATATAATAAATCCTTTTAATATACCATCATTCCAGGTTTCCAACGTGGCAGACAGAGAGCACCGACTGTTAAAGATCTTTATCGTTATATTACTATACTGCGATTTTTGTTTTGAAAGACATGTGGAAAACAGAATACAGTAGATCGATGAAAATGAAAAATAAAGGAAGAAACATAAAGAAACCTAGAGGATTTTATCTATTATTGGTTCCCTTCTAAGCACTTTATCACTTACAAAGCTGACGTGCTTCCTACATGCATCTCTCTTCTAACGTTTCATTACTTCATACAGCTTCATTGTATGTACTACAATTAAGACACGTAGGCACACTACGTTTCGACAACGATAACTGCATACGTAACGCAGTTACGAGTACGTTGATAGAACATGGTACACGGTACGCCCGGAGCTAGACCGCCGCTACGCGATTTGTACCGTGAAACCGTTGTTATTAAAACAATTTGCGTTTCCGTCTGAAGCACGTGGTTATCAATTCACATGTACCTAGACTTATGTCGACCACTGGATCACTGACCAACCTCTCATAGTATGTTAGTCATTCTTAGTGAATAAGCATTTTCTAAGCAGGTGTACAGGCTCAGTTATCAACAGGTGAGCTCGGCATTAAACACAAGCCTGTTATATAAAAAAAAAGTTGTATGTTTTGAAATAACTGCGCAAATCCAAATTACGAAAACGTAAAACAATATGAGGGACCTCGTGACATAGCAAAATGAATAGGCGAAACACACGGCTAAATAAGAAAAGCAAAATGTATTCTGCGCTACTTGCGAATAAAAACTTAATACAGCATTCCCTAAGAAGCCAAGTTGGCGAAATTGTATGACAACTTATTCAACGTGGACACTACATTTCACTTTCCATGAATGTTTCAGACGACGAATTTTTGTAAAACACTCGCGACACTTAATTATAACTTCCTACACAGTTGTAGAACGCCACTTGGGGAATAAAAAATTTGGCTTTCTTTCATAAATAGTTTTAGTAAGCATTACCGTTGTATAATAACGCGAAGGAAAAGCTTTGTACGGAAAAACTAAAATACCAGTATTTCTATAAAAGAACATTTGAAACAAACTAATTTAATCAAAGAAAACGAGTGACATACACACATCATGAAAATAATATGTTGTTTACATTCTGATTGTCAATGTCAACGGAAATGTCCCAAGAAATGTCAAAGAATGCGTTTAAACATAGTTAAATTACTCATTCATTCGTCGTTTTTAAATTAAAGAGATACATTTAAGACAATGATTTGCGTTAAAATTCAACAATTGATTTAATGAACTACGACCGATTTTCCACTGCCGCTGATGGACCACTAGTTCAAATAAATAATTAGAAGTTTCATCGACAATCCGTTTCAATTTCCATTCCAAGCGTTTGTCCGACTAAATGACTACACTGTGTTCGTTCACGACCGACACGGATTCACTAATTTGACCAAATCGTTTGTCAGAGGACATTCACGCACCTTAGAGGACGGCTCGGTTTAATTGCTAACCAGTTTGAAATGGCTGAAAATAAAACATACAATACTTACAGTCGAACATTGTCAGTAACATTCAGGTAACAGTGAACGAAGCCCAGCAATGGGACTGATAATTCAAAGTAAAAAAAGCAGTAACCTCAACTCTTAAATTTCACCATTATGTTATACCACTGCGGAATACGAATCTCCTCTCAGAACGTGTAATGCCATAGTCTACCACGCTGACCCAGTGGAAAGTATCGAAGTAGCAGAATTTTCTTTTCTAAGAAAACGTTATGGAGATCTTTGAAATGAATATTTACATCAAATTAATGGATTCACTTTTACTGTAACGTCGGTAGCTCAAAACGGCGTTTATTCACTTTTATGTGTTACACTTTGTAATCGTGAGCAACTGAAACTAATACAATAAGGGAGGGAGGGTTGACGTTCGAAAATAGGTTGTAGGTAGTGTAGTTACGAATGTAGGTCATAGGAAAGCTAACAATGGAGGGCTTGCTATGGTATCCCTTTGTCGTTACACTTCACAGGCCAACAGCAGTTGCGTCGTCGTATAAATTGTTCTTTTTTCTCAACCAACGTTCGTTCGAATGATTCAAATCAAAAGCTATGATGGAACGTTTCGTTGGTAACAGTGTCCGAGCGCTGTTTCGCAGCAAAAATGTGTAGCTTGTGGCTACCGTGGACGGCATATTGATGGATATCATCATTTGTATGCTTGTGATATGTTGCTGTGCTTTCACGTAGCTTTGTGAACAGTTAGTTCTATATGAGCGAGGTCGTTGCTTAATCTCAAATGAAAACGAACGATCTAAATATATTTGTCCGATAGAGTCCCGCTGGTAATTTCACATGTAATACTACAGCTGCCTTCGACCTACGGCTACGGCACTGGGCAAATACGAATTTCTTCTCTAGTATCTAATGAAGAACTTTTCCGCTGCGAACCGACATCTACAGATGCAGAGCAGTCAAATATTTGCTCGAAACAAGATAATCGTTCGGTGCCGAAGCGAAAACGGCGCTCCGAGCCGACCGGGGGAAGAGAATTACGTAATAAAATAAAGTAGGCAATATTGTCTATCAATCTTTTTCATGTAATTATTTTATCGAAAAAAAATCTTTTCAATAGCCAACAATGGATGAATATGTTAAACGGGCGAACAGAAACACGATGAAAGAAAATAATGCACGAGGAAATAAATTCAAAGAGAAACAATCATAAGTCTATGGATGGGTGGATAAACAATGTTACAATTGTTTGCTTGCTAACGGATGTTACGATTCGGTTGTTTCAAAAATATCTTGCTTAAATAACAAATGTACGACACCCTATCCACTTAAACAAAATTATTGAAAATCAAATTTTTCTTAGTGTTTGTGAGGGAGGAGGGAGAAATTACAACACCACTAGGCAATCGCTGTTTGAAAATCTTTACATAGTTAGTATAAAACAAAGTCGCTTCGGCTTCCAGTCCCTATGTACGCGTAGATCTTTAAAACTACACAACAAGCTAGTTAAAAATATACTCGAACCTCTCATAACACTTAGCTGTAACCGTATATTTGAAATGGCGACATTTCAATTCCCTTTATTCAACACAGCGTTCTGTCAAGAACCTTAATATCAAAATTCATCTACTACTCATGAATAAAAAGCGAATATGAAATGTAAATATTTTCAGACAAACAAAACATGGACACAAGAACATAAACACACTAACGACGTATAAAAATAAAGCATGAAACAGACACCTTTTCCGTCCGAATCGTGGACTGTAAAATCGCTTTAAACACCGACAACAAGCACACCTTTTCGTTAACTATGTTTAAAATGGACATTTTCGAGCAATTTTTGAAAAGCAACAACTCGCAATGGACGAGCGACCGGCAAACGCAAGCACCGCTCGCTCCAACTTTCAACTCGACGCACTGTTTAGCGATACCTGAGTTTTGATGTCAGAAAAATGTTCACGATAGCTATTTCCTTAACATACGTATTCATCATTTTGCTTCCGGCGGAGAAAAAGGGGAGCATCGAAATCGGAACACTTCATCCATAATTCATAATCTCCCGGTGTGTGAAATAGGAAAGGCAATAGCGAAACACCCTATTATTCTTGCCACAGAATTTCACAGAGATCGTTACAACATGGGCCGCCGCCCTGGCCGGAGAGCGGACGGCCACGCCCCTCAGATTAGTGGAATTGAGAGAGCCGGCGCTAGTTAGCAACGATCACGGAGTCGTGGAGCGGAATAGAAAAGGAGCGAGTTACAGTTGGAATCCATTCCAAAAATCGTCCACGAAAAGACTGCTCCGACTTTGCTTGACGCCAATGAAGACACGTTTTAATTTTTTATAACACAAGTTTCCTTTGGATTTACTTGATGATGAATCGTGAAAGAACCATGACACTAATTCTTAAGCACATCCATTTGGTACCTGTTTTCTGAGTTCGAAGTATGTGAGATTTCTACCCATTAAAATGCACCGACGACCTTGGGAGGCCACCAGGACGTCCTCGGACCACCACTAGCGCCACCCTCACATCCCTACACACACCTACATAGTTTATTTCGCAAGTTTGTTGTTACCGAGCACATAAAAACAAAGTTACTACCACGTATCATTTTCGAAATGGATACGAGACTAAAAGAGAATGAAAACATGTACAGCGAAACTGCCACAACAAAACTAAAAACTCTACGTCAAATATTTTCAGGATCATATTTTACTATTGAGTGACTTTGCTGTGTGTTAAATTTATGTACCTATCACAAAATTGTATGCGTCTAAACTTACTCGATTTCAAAACGTAATTACTCCGTAAGTAAATTTTTCAATAACTCTTCATAAATTACACGCCTATTTGTCTTACTACTCTAAATTATAGTGTAAAAAAAATAGTTAGTATTTATTTTTCTACTTCCTAAGTGCCGCAAGTTGTATATCATTTGCTGCCATGCGGGGCTCGTGTTGTCCCATCTTGATGGAATTGTAGCGCACGATGCAATAGACTGATTTGATTTGGTTTAAACCCTTTCGCGCGCCACACCGTCCCCGCAACCGGCTGTATCTAAGCTGAATATGAAACAGGATGCGAGCAACAGTCTCGACGCCGACTCGTAATTAGAGCGAGTCGTTATCTCGCCACGCCCTTTCAGCGACACTGAATGTATCTTTAGAACATGAGCTCAGTGAGATCCTCCATGACCCCGGGAATCGAACGCGGCTGCAGAGCCTAAGGTAATATGGGGCTTCGTAATGAGATTTGTTTATTTATGAATATAAAGTGCACGTCGTATACGCTTCTAGTGAAATGATTTACAGTTTAATATACATACATAGATCAAACTTTAAATGAACGAAAAGTTTACAGAAATATCGGTATCCTTATCGCCCGCTGGGACTAGTAACCATTGGCAGACGATTACACTTCAAATATCAAAGATTCATTAAAAACGCACAACTCCGGATATTGTCTCCATTTGTCTCTGTATAAACGACTGCGTACGTTTTTAATAACCAATAGCATCAAAGCACCTATCTACATAATTAGCCAAGTGACTAAAGATAATTATATAATGTCATATGTAGTTCTTCAGAAATATGGAGTTAATAGTTTTTGTTTATCTAGGATATTGATACATTTCGTCGCAATGAAAATTGTCTCATATCAACACTCGTATATTGAGCTCGGTAATAAGTTTGGTTCCAAATGTACACAAAGTCGTTTGTCTATCTAATCTCACGAGATTCGATTAAAATGTCAGTGTGTATCTTCGCTTCTCTGTACGTATCCACCAAAGTCGAAGTAAGTGCGTAACATTACAGACACTTATGTAGGATGAAACCACAACTTCAAATTTAAATAAGCTCGTATGAATGAATTCAATTGCTCTTCAATCGTCTTCACCGGAATAACTTCGTTGTTTCTGTGTTTTGTTACATTGCTGGATATATTTAGAGAGCGCCAGAAAATCTTTCTTCATGTTTATTTCTTTTCTCGTGACTGCCAGCAAATTATGTCATTACATATGGCATAGAAACAAGATTTTTTGTCCAATTGCCTTGATAAACAGATAAAATTTTCAAACAGATCAAATATATTTTAACTAAATCGTAAATTATACTTGAAATCTATTGACTATTGGTGCGACCTAGTAACTTAATGTAGGCGCCACAATATTAGTGAATCCCAAAGGACTTACACCGCTAAGCCCCAGGTGGTATAAACAAACGCGAGATCGTTTACAGTAAGAGTAAACGCCTGCGTTAGAACCTGCCCGGAATATGTTATGCCTACGTTAACTTTACGATACCCTCTCGCTGAAGAAATTTACATGCGCACTTCAGTTCGTACTTACAAAAGGATAGACCGAGATGTAAATAAACTAACTACCTATTCATATTCTACGATATTATGATAATCGATTCTCCCCATTTTTTACTACATCCATATATTTAGTCATTTAATTTCAAACATAATCATTATCCATTATTAGAACGAAATATTATGTATATACAGTTTTGTTAACAATTTTCTTATATTTTTTTAATTCTCAACGATACTTTCCTAATCACATAATGTTTGTTTAAGGCCATTTTAATATGAACGATGCAAGAAAATTCAGATTTCCGAGCAGGTGATAGCGGGCGCAGGCGTACGGTCGTTCTAGTAAAGTGTGAACGCTCGACTTAGTGCCTACTTTGAATATGTCACGCGTAAACTTTATGGTAGCTACTCGCGGAACGAATTTACATATGCATTCCACGTATTCTTATTAAACACGAGTATTAGAGCAAGGTATACGATATCAATTTTTTTCTTACTAAGGAAAAAACATTAAATAAAGAAATAGCCATATAGCATCTGTAAATCTTGCTCGTATCTCTATTAACCTAATGATTTGTATTGACCGAACAGTGTCAATATCAGCAACGGGAGTAATGTAAAGAGATACAACTGACAACTTGCCAAAACGTAGATGACTACAGAAGACAATGATACTCGTAGCAAGGTCGTTATGAGATTATTATAAAAAAGTGTAAGAGTACTGTTACTATGAATACTGAAAATGATCATAAAATGGAAATTAAACGCAAGAAAATGTAATTTTAAATTTAACTTCAATACGCAACATAATGTTGTATACGAAAGAAAGCGTGCCAGCCCTACCACAAATGGGCATAATGGAGCCAACTTCCATTAGCGAAATATATGATTCGCAACGGTCTTATCACTGGACTTCTGTTTTCGAATCGCGATATCACGCCGTCAATCGCGGCACGCTTTTAACGTTCAGAAAATATAAGTAACACTTTCAAAGCATTTCTTTTCTTTTATTTAAGAGTTTACATGGAATAAAATAGCACGGAGCGCGTTACATATACATAGTTATAGGGCATGTGGCGACTAACAGCATATAAATATATCTCTGCATTCTAAATTCAAACTGCAGTCTCTTTTGCTAGCAATGAGTATATGAATATTAGAAGCTTCTGCGTAGAACTTCTTACGTTCAGAACGAAATATATTTATTGTTCGCTTCCCGTAACGCGATTTCCGTGTAGTAATACGGTCGTTGCTCAATTTCGCGCTCATTGTATTTTCGCCTAAATTATTCCCTTCCTTCCTCAATCTATTTTACGTATAAATAAGCGACTGTGAACGGTACAGTCGCAAAGGTAGACCTAAGTGTACGTACTTTAGTACATCGTATTCAATCACGACTTCGATGAAAGTAGAAGACGCGAAATTTTATTAGTACCGTGACATTGGTCCATTTCCATTGTGAAATCCTAATTCTCGCCTACCCGTAAGGGAAAGAGGCGTTAGCATACTCGTATGTATGGACCTACATATATTATCATATCTGAAACCTTACGCTGTATTACTGTGTGCTACGATTCCAGAATTGTTTTCGTATGTTAAATATTTATTAGGAGCAAACGAACGAAAAAACACATGAAACACCCAAAGATAGAATTACTGTAAGGAGCACCAGGGGTCCCGCAACCCTTTCCCGCGCGGCGCCGGCGGTACTTCCGCGACTGTTCCTGCGACTGAGCATTATCTGCATAGTTTTGCGCCAGCGTAAGGTCATTGCGTCAAGCTTACTTCCTTAATACTAAAACACCGGGTCCTTATTGTGCCTCCCTGTGAACCTCATTATGAAACAACAAGAGTTTGGATCTGGATTTTAATCTTTCAGTTTCTAAATTTCTAAATGCTATTGGATTCGGTTACCGCTCTATAAGTCGGCGACGTGCGGCTTCGCGAACATCTCACGCATGCAAAGCAAAGCATTATTGAAACTCAAAAACCTATAAGGGTCCATTTGTATATACTAATATCAATTCGATCGTAACGAAAACAAATGGCCTGCAGCCATTTCATGGAAGAACAAATGTATTACACATAACTGTAATATCCAGGTTTCCAAGCGATGTTACTTATTGACATGTTTGTACTGTATCTATCAATATGAACACGACCTATGTTTCTCTTTGCGTTCATAGCTCAGGAGCTCAGAGTATATCAGGAAAGATAAGTTGGATTGAGCAAACGTTTGTGAGATTTCGTGCTTCGTGATGTTTATCAAAAATTATTTATCCAAATACCCTACCCTATTGTATGATATTTCATAACACCGTTTTTAAAACGAGAAAATAAGATGATTGAAATAAAAAAAACATGTCATCCTCATTTTTATAACAGAAAACAATTGTGACATTTTCTGAAAAACGTTAAAATACTAGAACGCAATATGAAATAGACATTTATTTTTTGAAAAAAGTTCAAACCGGATTAGATTGGCCTCGACGTGCCCACTAGGATGTAGTTTAAGATCCCCTGGGTGAAAGTGAAACGTAGAAGCCCGGAGCGAGGCGGGAGAGTGGCGGTAATCGATAAAGCAAAGGTCTACCTGACTGTACCTAATCAGCTGAGTTTATTGACTGAGCTTCTGTATTACCTTCAATTCAGACTTTAAAACCAAATGATAGTACATAGCGGAAGACGTAATGGTGCATCGTAGAAAATTTTCTCCCTCAATAATTCTTACACATTTGCAGAAAAACTCCCCTCCTGTTTAAGAATTGACGCAAATAGACCGTCGTGACTGCTTAATATTAGATGGCCTCCATACTGTTTGTAAATTCTTCAACAACATCAAGACAATAGCTGAAAAATGTGCTTCAGCCTTACTCATATTTGATTACAGAGTTTAAAGAAACATTAAATGAACAATTGCCATGATGTCATGTAAGGAATTTGCGAAATCAAGCCAGATGTAATCCAGTTTCAATTTATAGTTACGCCTATTCCGATAGAGGCACGCAGAGACTAGGGATTTCCATGGACAAATTATATGCAGTTACGAAAATCTTGGAAGAATGATAACATTTAGTATTGTGTGATTTTTGTCGAGATTTTTTCAAGAATCTTTACGTAAAAGTGTCAATTTAATTTTAGAATTTGGAAATTACTCCCATTACAGATATTCAATCTTAAATTCTTAAAGTCAAATTAAAAAAAGTCTTAGTCTAGTTACGTTCCAACCAATAGTAAAAACTGCGAAAATTTTTTGGTGACAAATTTCACCAGACCAGTAAGTCCAATTACGAGTATTAGGAATGTTAAATTCTGATATAAAATTGAAGACTTCAACAAATCTTTTAAACAAAGAAATATATTTTCACATCTCGAAATATTTATCAGGAAAGCTCTTTCTTATACAAAGAACTACTCACTTTTATAAAGTTCAGAATTCACATTATAGTAGCTGAACACTAAGTAATGCATTCTTTCAGGCAGAGACTTACATACGCTTAGAGTTTCGCTGCGTCTGTAATACTCGGCGAGCTAAAAGTGAAGTTAGACTCTATGTAAATCTTATCACAAACCTGCTATAGAGTGGTGGCTCACGTTCGAACACACTTTGGCGACTTGTGAAATCAGATATAATGGTACCAGGGAAAGCTCTTCATATTTGCGCTAACGATCGACCGACGTCCAAACTTCGCCGCTAAGTCAAGTTAATTGAACCGAGTAAGTATTGTATACCAGTTATATAACAGTTTATTTATTTACTTATTTATTATTATAACACTTTACAAAAAAACTGTAGCATGTACATAAATAAACACATAAAAAGTTTTCACAATGAGTCAATGATGATACATACATACAAGTAGATACATACATTACAGTCCCAACTTACGAGGATATTACGGAATACACAATCGATTTGTTTTTAATGTAACCAAAGCGAGTGCTAACATATGTACATAGATTATACGTACATATTAGAGGCAGACAACAAATCTGTCTTAATTACATAGTCTGGCCTTTTAGTCTAGTGTGTAGAGTCCCCGACCGTTAACAATAATATAAGCTAATGGGTTCGACTCCCGTTCAATACAATCATTTTTGTGATGAGCACGTGTTCGTTGTGTCTGGGTATAACGAAAATCTATATAAATTATTCATATTCCTATGTTTATCAGCTGTCCGCGTGCAGAGATAGAGGCGTGTGTGTAATTTCAAATCTAGCCGTGCGCGAAGTGGTCTCAACGATTATTATTATTAACGAATTGACGCAACGTTCGGATCCGCTCGAAACACTGCAAAATGATGTGCGAAGTTCGCGATACCAGTATCAGAGATCGGACCACCGATACCCACTAACGAGCGCCTCGTGTCCGAACTTTGCCATTAAGTCACTGTCAATATTCGCTACGTGACCGAATTTGTTAATTTAAACACATGATTAAATATGCAGCAACTACATTATCGCCATTGACAATGGATATTGTCTATGGACGCGTTGGGTAGTCATATATTTGTCCAGTGTCACTTTGTGACGGACGGCCAAGTGCGTATTGGTTAACTTTACACACCAACGAAAATATTAGGTGTAATACTTTATAACACCCTAATGTGTGCAGGTTTCCTCACCATGTTTTCCTTCGCCGTCATAGCGACTGATATTAAAATGTTAGTTACAAAACGCACGTGACAAGTAAAAGTTGCGTGCCAGGATTGAACCCAGACCCCCCGAGTAGGAGGCTGAATTTCAAACCACTAGGCTATCACTGCTTCACTTTATATTACCGTTCTTAAAGGGAACTTTAGATTAAAACTTAAAATACTAGTATTATACTATAATACGGAAGAATCATACTAACCCTTATATTACACTAAGTACGTTTATACACACAGACAAGTTATATACGTTATTGAAGTAGTACGCAGTTCATCAATACGTTGACTTAACGGTGTTATGATGAAGTTTTGGATATTGTTTCTGAGTAGATTCCCCCTTGGAAATGCTGCCCTGAGATCATAAGCCGTTGTTGGAAGTACTTTGGCATAAGTACCTAATTCTCCGTACAACAAGCATCTATAACCAACTTGTGTTTAAGTACCTACATTTGTTTATGACTCCCAAATGAGAATATAAAAAAAAAAATATTTAAAACTAAAAACACAGGCGAAATTTACCTCAGTTTTTCTCCTTTGCAGTGCAAGTAGGCACTAACACCATATATAAGCAAATTAAACAAATATAAGCTTTTGTGCTTATATTTTTTTTGTACATTTTTGTAAGCTTTATGCGTTGTATATGAATAATTCGAACAAGAGCCTCATCATTTTGATAAGTGCGAGGCAGGCTTTTAATCCAGCAAATTGCTTCCACATTTTGCGCTCCTCAGCTGTAAAGCACCTAAAGTAAACATATTATCTTCCAACTTATGGCTGTGGATACGTAATCTATTGCTTGCTAAAAATCATTTGTGCCCGCTGTGACAAAACGTAACAGTCTGAAACCCAAAACAAATTGTTTGTATAGGTGTACCTTTTAAACAACTAAATAGCTCTATCAATATGAGGAGCGCAAAGCTAAATTGCTTTGTGCTCCTTATCTTGATAGATGTTTCTGTACGTGTGACTTAATACGGCCATAGCCATATTTGAAATATAACTAGTATTATAACTGAAAACAATAGTCTTAGCGCATAATATCTTTTCCTCAAAATGTCCCTTTTGACTATGATAAAACTCCTGCCGTCGGTTAATATTACTCTTTTAATTCCAAGCGCGTTCATTTACTTTCTTATACAGGGTGATCTAATAAAGCAGAGTCGACAACCACTACACAGACTATCGGAGTCCTGGGATTCCGTCATGGTCCAGTGTTCTCGAATACCAAACGATAATCTCGCCCGCACTATTGTCCTCGCGAAACTTCAGAACCGATCAGATTGAAGCGCCGATGAATTTCATGTAACATTCAGCTCGAGTGGAAACATCCAATTAACAATGCCATAGTTTCGATGTAATATTTGTTACTTGCGAACGTATGTATAATACGTAGATGGTATGTATGCATGTGTGCGTAGCTGCGCTTCTACAACTGATAGTTTTCTATGTGGCTTTAGTGTGGGCTAGTCCGCGTCTATCCGTACTGTCACGCAAAGTGGGAAGCCGCTTTGTCTATTACTTGATCCGGCTGTGACTGTCCATCAAGAACGGTTTCT
>DWQT01003275.1:0-12716 GCA_018244895.1 Myscelus amystis hages | reverse complement strand
TTCACACACGCGGGAAATGTATTCGTCTGTACCGCACTCGCTAAATAAAAGATAGTAAATACTTACAACGTTTGTGACAGTCGTTTTTTATCGAGACAACAAATGCGAAGTTCTCGGGATTCGTGTTTCAAGTAGTGCATTAGTGATTGTTGGCGTATTTCTTGTGTGGTTTTTACTGTTGTTTTCATGTTTCGCTCGCTTAAATTTTCTTTAAATACTTTTGAAGTGATCTTTTTGATATTGTTGTATGTATCTGTTGTTAAGGGGTAATGTTAATACTCAGTTTTGTGGTAGCGGTAATGTAAGTTACATGCTTTCAATCCATATAAAAGTTATATAAAAATAACTGAATGATGTTGATACTTTAATATACATGTCGTGAATAGAAAAATAGAATAAAATGTTGAGAACGATTTCATTGTATTACATAAAAATGTGGTCTGCGCACAATTAATGTGTACGTGAAATTCATATATTAAAGTCGGAAATAAAAATCTGTGAGTACCAGGGCATCATAAATCAGGGATGTATCGTGCAAATAGCAGAAGCGTCAAGCTAAGAACACGGGACTGAGACGCCATAAATAATCTTTAGGAGCCATCGATAACGCGCCTGACACCGGGCGTTGCTGAAACTCGAGTATACATAGTTGCGATATTTCAATAATTTTGTATACATGACGAACGCAATCGTAGAATAAATGTAGTGATTATTATTTGCATTGTAAGTTTAAAATGAAAGAAATAATGAATATTGCGTATAGCGTATATGTTGGTATAGTATGCTCGTACATATGTATATTAGTTCGCTTAAAAAGTCCTGTTTGTCGTACCTACATGAGTTTTGAAAACCACCTTGGCCATTTCAAATAGATCCTCAGTTAGAGAAGATATTAAATATAGAAAATGGTGGACGTAGTCGGTTACAAGATTTAGTTCATCCTTAAATAAAGGACGATATTTAGCAATAATAATAAGTATTAAATTAGTATCATCAACAGCTAATATTGTAACCGGTTCAAATATTCCAGATTTATATAACTAGAGGCTAAAAATTATAATAAATAACAAGCTTATAGAAAGTTCATTCATGCCAAAGTTTTATTCGTTCGGACTTATTTAAGCAGCCTTTTGAGACAGTCGGAGAGGCCGCAGTCTCCTATGTCTCCGATCGACAATTTATCATGGCATCCTCTACTAGGGGGATTATTTTCAACATTTAAATTTTGTTTTAAGCGAAAGGTAAACAATTATTTAAAAATTTTGTTCAACATGGAAATTATCCTGAAATTAGTCTTCAAAACGTGTTTATTACTTGTTATTCAAAAATAAAAGTTCATGTTGATATCATTATATTCAACTTTATGAGCACACATTCGTCGTATATATAGTAAAATTACGCTGATTTAATTGTTGATAAATATCACATCAATGTCATATAAATAAAACATGCGCGCAGACACGTCTATTTCCCACATACATAGATATGCAAAGAATAGATATAGCAAATTAATTTTTTTCGACATTAAGTAATGTATAACACATATTGAAAAATAATTGGTTTTTCTGAGTCTTAATTGGTCGATATTATTTCGCACGCTACGAAAATATCCACCCAGCGGCCGTTGTCCGCCCAAGCGTCCGATTGAATACGTGCTTCTCTTATAACGCTGCGATTTGTTCGCCTGTTTCTTCTATTTTATTCTCCTACCGTTCATATATATTTTATATGGTACGTTTACGTACACATGTGTAATACGCGACTAATTTCGAATCTATATAGCATCTCAAGCAACAAAGAACTCGGCCAGTCATTGACCGTAGCTCGTCAGTAGAATGGTGGTGGTAACTTAATATAAGAATTTCTGTTTTGCAGGACTCTTCCGCGGGCCGCGGACCGAATGCGGGCGTACTGGACCATCTATTCTCACTTCCAACTTTTGTAAAATAAGTAAGCTTGGAAAATATCATTATGATTCTATGTTTCATAATTATAATGTGCGAAAATTCGCACGGGTGTGATTATAGACCCATAAATGAGTCTTAAGTAACAATGATATGCGGTATAATGACTAATAGTAACAATTGTAGTTAGATGTGAGTAAAGCATAACTGGTAAATCCCTTTTTTAGTGATATTATATTATATGTCAACAAGTGTTAAAGTAGGAATTTTGATTTGGGAAGTTATGGGAATAGAGAAAAAGTATTACTAGTACCGATAAATAATTTGATGCAGTTCGACTGCCATTTTTGCGAACCGAGTGAGTAATTGAATAACGCGCTGAGAAATTGGGGAGCCGAACACAATTAGCAACGAGACATGAAAGTTAATGTCGTTAATCCTTAAACGAATTGTGCAGGAAATTGCGCTCCAGTTTGGTGAATCGCTTGATTGGGCACTGGGTCGATTGAGTGTCGATAGGACGTTAACACCGATATAAAAAAGATATAAAATTGCAAATTACGTGCTCTTACGATTGTTTATGAGTATTTAAATGCTTACGCAAAGTATTAAGATGTAGCAATCGCTTATCGCTCCTAGTAACAATTACAATATAAGTATGGCACAATAATAATAAATTCGGGATAACTTTTAAATGGAGGTGATTTATCCGGACGGCCGTGAGTTGTTAGACAAACTCTGTATTATCGCGATCATGCTGTTAATAAACACAAATATTATAGACTAACTTCTACAAACATGTTACCAGCAAAGATCGTTTTGCTAACTATAGCTGGAGGACTTTTGGTGGAAAAATGACGGATAAGCAGTTTTGTTATAAGGTTTGGCCACTCTGGGGATATAGTGGCTAATTTATTATATTTTTAGGCGTCAAAAAAGCCAACAGATTTTTTATGCAAATCTATTACTCGTCTAAACTACGTCAGGGAATTTTACCCATTAAGAATTTCCCTGACGATAAGCGAATTTGATAATAATTTAACATTTTGCCTCCTTATTTATCCCCGACAGATTAAGATTAGCTTACGTTTATTTCAGTCATATCTTCCCAATTGGTGAATAAACCTTAATATAAAAATCCACCTAATTACTGTATTTCATATCTACGACAGGGTTTTCCGAGAGCCATTAGGTCAATACGACAAAAGCAGTGAATAACCTTAAGATTAAAATATGTATAGTATAAACACCTTGGTTAATACTGTTCATTTAATGCAATATTTCTACATACACATTTTTCAGCAACACTATTACTTTATAAAAAAGTACACACATTAAGTCCAGTGTTTTTTGGATATTTCTACAAAAATCCCACGTGAAACGGTTCACGGATGCCAAAAATCTTGATTTAAACGAAACGTAATAGTTTCTAAGAATATCGTTCACATTACCCGGAGACATTTGCCTGCGGGATTTCCAGTAAACAAAATGTCACACAATTATTTTTTGCAATATTGATATGTGTCACTTCTTCGATATGGTTGAGAATTGTGTATTTGATGGATTGTTTTTATGAAATCAGAAAAAAATTGTATACATATTTCTTAATCGAACTTCTGGATAAATACATACTTTAAATCGAACTCTCTGGATAAATACGTTATTTTATAATAAATCAAAATTGACGTATCGCATTGTTACCAAGTTTATTGTGCACATAAGTCAGATAGTAATAATAGTTGCTTATCACTCCACAGTTCGTAACAGGTTATGGCTGCACGGTTTTTGCGGACGCTACATACCCGTACATAACTATAAATACATATATACACACATACCTATATACACACACATACTATGTGTATGTTGATGTTGACCTCTACGATCCAGTGTGGCGAAGTGGACGAACAAGTAACGTCATTTAATAATTTATACAACATGTTTTATAGTTCAACGCTTCAGTGCAAGCCGACTATTCACTGCTAACAGTAGTCTTGACGAATTAAAAAGTGGAAAGATAAATTGAAACAAAATGAATTATTTAGTTTGTATACTACCGTTTACGCTACTGTGGAGTTATGCACGTACGTGTTTAATTTGAATTTTACTTGTTTTGATTTGAATAAAATTTAAGTGTACAATGGAGCATCGCAAAGCCTGTGACCATTCGTAACTATGCTTCCGACGAAAAATGTAACCTATCCGGCCATCTCATTTTAAACGTAGCATGCACATCATGTACATCGGTAACGTTGCCATGTATTCAATAATTCTTCATTTTTCAAATGTATTCCTTCTTCTGTACTAAGATTGCCCGGTTTAGTTATTTAAAACTAGCATTAAACAACATTCATCTTCTGATTACTCGTTATCGGAAATCTGTAGGTCAAAGATCACGCTTGTAAAACTTGTCGCGATATTATTACTTATTTTCCCTATTTTTAAATGATGAGCCGCATTTGACATTAATTCGTGTGTTTGAGTCGTGTTTATAGGAGATTGATACCAAAATTATGTACGCAAAAATTGTTTAACTGTACGTAAACAAAGATTTTTGTTTATGTGGTATCGGAGAGCATCGAGTTTAACTCTGATTTTTCCTGTTTGTTAACTTGTACGGATTCAAGAGACTCAATGTTACATTTTTATTATTAAATAAAGTATTTAATTAAAGGTCAAAATTATACTGTATGAGGTATAATTATATTGATATGTAATATATATTTTATGTATATATATTATATAGCTCGTATATATAGTCCTTGTACAGGTATCTTGTTCTTTATGTTTAATTTACGTAGTTTTTATATAGCGGATATTCCTTGTACGTTGTTACTACAAAATTGAGTACTCGATTGTAATACCTATGTTCTTTAACTTAAAGTTCAAGCTTAGTAGTAAAGTATATGCTGTATTGCAATTTACCTTTTTTTAGCTTGTCCTTTTTTATGTTGGCTTAGTAAAAGTCTCACGAAGATATACAGGTTAAAGACCGGCCGATCCTGTGTGCAGTTTTAAATTAAGCTGAAGATCGTTGGTAGTTTATAAGACGTCGAAACTAGGACCGCCTGTAAATATTTGCAACTAATGCATGTCCATCCAGAATAGTTTGGTTAATATTTATGTACGTCAGTTCATCCGTTATCTATCACCGACAGCGTTACGAATGCTTCAAATATATAATAAAATTGATTTATTGATTTTATTTGAGCTCTCCAGCCCAACAAATGTGCTATGTAACAATAGACGCATATAAAGATATCAAGAAATCTCTTAAAGTATCCTTTGAATCTAGTAATCTTAAAAAATTACCTATGTATATACCATTGGCATATAACTTTTCGCGTTTTTGCTATATTATTACATATCAATTTGTTAAAAATATGCTTATAATAAATTAATAATTTGTGCTAAGGGTGGTCCGCAACTAGACGTAGCTCTTTTAAGGTGTGCCATTGAATTTGGTATTCGGCTTTCCTCATCCGGTTACATCTTTCCTCTTCGCCGATGGCACGCATAAATCGCAGTGTCAACAAACCGACCGTGTGAAAATACCACTAGCATCGTATGTCGTGCCATAACCGACATCTCTGTCCTTGCAGAGATTTAATAAAACTCTCAAGCAACTCTTGTCGACTAAAGCTTATTTTAAGACAAGACTATTTGAATGATAAAATAGCATGGGATTAAAGAAAATGTATCACCAGGCTATCTCGAAACGTTTTATTTGATAGTCATAGAATTTAATTTGTTAGCAAATGATGGCGTACTGATATTGATACATGTTGGGCTTTCATGTGTGCTCATTGTCGGACTAAAGTCATACTGCAACATGGCAAATATTATCTCTTTGTTTAATAGTGTTGTGGGGTATTTTCGCTGGCCTTATAGCTTGCCGTCTACCCATAGCCTGAAGGGCGCACAAAGCCGATGATTGATAGCTACAAAATGTATGACGTTCATTAAATGTATGGTACAACTTGCGATCAATAAAACCGTTTGAATTTAATTACAAAAACCAATATAAAGAACAGTATGGAGGATTGAGTTCTCTTCTGAGAGCTATAGGTGTTATATAGTCTAAATCAAAAATTATTTGTTTCCAGATTCCGCTTGTCAAACTCCCCTCGGCCGTGTAAGTGAATGCGTATCTTTATACAACTGTCAGCCGTTACTGGAAGCGTTCGAGCAGCGCCCTCTTCCCAGCCACGTGGTTTCTTTCTTAAGACAGTCTCAGTGCGGCTTCGAAGGTTACGTCCCTAGAGTATGCTGTGGAACTCTGCCAGATATGAACCTAGACGAACCTGTTACAACTGTAAGTGACATGCTTACATTTTTGCACTCTGTGTTTGTTAGCATATGATTGAAGAGCTTGGCCCTGCACGTTTGTGGCAAAATAAATGCGTCTGTGAAATTATGACTTTTTAAAAACCTTTACCAATTTCCAACATTACTTATCATTATGTATCTTAATATTTTACAGAAGAGACCATCGCCACCTGTGTCCCTTCCTAATGGCGTAGATCCAGTTGACCCAGAAGACTCATACCCAACATCGAGAGACAAATGTGGTATAGATACAAATGGCGATAGGATATACGGTGGGCAGTTCACTGACCTGGACGAGTTCCCGTGGATGGCACTGTTGGGGTATCAACCAAGTAAGTATTACTTGTTAGATAGCTAACTTATTATTCAATGTTATTTGATTTCAACATTCACCTAATCCCTTTGCGCTGACTGAATAACTTTACGCTGCCTAAAGCAAAGATGTTCCGATGCCCTTAATACAGGGAGCATTGGTGTCCTGTGTTGTGTACAGTTACAGATACATAAATACAGGCAATTAATGAATTATTATTGAACTTTAACTTAGTTGCAGTCTCTCTGAAGACATTGTTATCGCGGTGCTTATTTGCATAAAATATTTTTATTTGCAAAATGTGCAAAATATAACTTAACTGAACGCATATCTGAATTGAAGCATTAAATAATATAATCATTTCAACTGTCGACTTATATTGAAGCTATGGCAACTTTTTTTGATCATATAATATATTATGTAAATGTATGTTTTCAGAAAACAACGGAAAGTTGACATACCAATGTGGCGGTGTGCTGATCAACCACCGCTACGTGCTGTCAGCGGCGCATTGTGTTGTTGGAGAAATTGAAACTGCTGTTGGACGATTGTGAGTCTAGTATCTTATATAGCACTAGAGGCAGTTTGCTATTTCATTCGCGTGAAATAAATTTTTGAGGAGTTCATAAAATATAGGTAAACCTTCCTTTGGCCACTGGACGTACAAGGGATCGATATTCATATTTCTGTGATTAATATTATATTATTTCTTTGGTTACCATAACACACCGTGTGTGTTGCCCTGAGGTGTTATTATTGTTGTTAATGGTAATGTTTAATTATACTCAAACAAGAAAAACCTGCTACTACATTTCAATTGTCCACCAACGAGTTTTTCGATTTCGCGGAATTTCGTCATAATAACTATATCCTCAGATGTATTTATCTACGTTAATAATGTCAAGTTTACTGTTATTGACGATAAAAAATATAACACAAACCCTTATAGACAATGATTACAAAGTAAAGAAACGGTTTCAAACGTGTTTGTGCCAGGAAAAACCCTGGACCGATAACTTGATAGAAGAAGCGAGCAACCGGTAGGTAAGTACGTACCGGTTGTTTTGGAAATCCCGTACTGTCGTATTTCTTATTATGACTCGTTTCCCGTAAACAATACTGCCGATAAATCAGTCACAGCTCGTCATATTTAATTATAAATCTCTTTCTGGTGATCTACCTATTTATTAATACTTTTAACTAATGCCTATGTCTATATCATTTGATACATTTTTGTATCAGTCATTAAACTTTTGGAATTTTATATTTTAAAAAAAGCCGAATATGTTGGTGCCATTGTTACTTTAATAATTTGTATTGTAAGTTATATTATAAAATGATTTTTTTTCTCGTATAGGGTGTCGGTCCGATTGGGTGAATACGACACACAAAATGATATAGATTGCATCAATGGAAGCTGTGCCGACCCGGTACAAGAATACTCTGTCCACTCCACCTACCCTCACAGCGGCTTTTCGGACAGAAACAAGAACAGACGCGATGACATCTCCCTCGTGCGTCTCGCGCAGAGAGCTAGGTTTACGTGTAAGTATACATTGGCATTTCACAGCTTCTTCATTTCTTTATGGTAAAATATCAATTTTATTTCTTTCATTTCTTTACAAAATGCGAAAATAATTTGGTAAAGAGTACACAAAATTCCTGGAAAAAAAATATGAAAAAATGTTATGCAGATAAATTGAATAATAGCTTGTTTCCATTTTTTACAAACGAAATAATCATTTATTTTATTTAGATGTTATTGAATTTTACACGTTCAACATTTTTCTTTAGTTACTGTTTATTTTTGTGGGAATTTGTTAAGTTGTAGGTAGTTGTAGGCCACAATTATATATCTGCCGTCTTTGTACTATTTAATTATTCTTTGCACTATATAGCTATCATTTGTGGCGTAATAACTACATAGTAAATGCGTTTATCAATTTAACGTCAACGATCGTTGCTAGCTGAATTGACACCTCAATTGTTGCATTGTATTGAGAAACGCATAATTTTTGTTTCATTTTCCAACTATATGGACAGAAGATAATCAATCTAGTTTTTCCACTCTTTTAAGCCCATCGAAAACTGGACATTTTATATTATCATTACATCAATATTTTTCTTTTTTACCTTATCTTTGAAACTATTCATTAAGAGGAAAAAAAGGAGGAAAATGTCTTGCAAATTATAATAAAGAGACTCGCGAATATTTTGCTTATGTGACAATCATAGTTGTGGACAATTTTAATTGATGAAACGATATTGATTGTTATCACCACCATCATACAGTGACGTAATTATTGCTGTTAATTGGCTTCATGATTGTTATTATCACTTCTATTAACGGTGCTAATTACCTACCACAAATCTGTCAACTTGTTCCTTCGTCACATTTACCTGTTACCCGTAATATTAAAACGACGTACAAGTAATATTACATGACGTAATACGTGTTCAACTATACTGAGACAATTAAAGCGGCATTGCAAGACAGGCCAAGACTAACCGCAGCGGATCTGATATTAGATTCTAATAGGACCCAAGCCGGCTAAACTTCGGTAAAGCTGTGGCGAGCTGCAACAACTTACATTACAATATAACCATATTGTGAAAGTGCTTACATATGAGTTAAAGCTTGAGTGAATGAATTAAGTACTTATATAAATAAACATGCTGGTTTTTTAATCTTGACTTGATTTGTGATCAATGCTCACAGGATTGAAAATCAGAATATGATGAATCCACAGTTGAATAGCTGTTAAGGGCTTAGTGTGACCTGGGGTTTATGTGTCTCTTAGAAACGGAAATGGTTGGTATCGGCAGTATTAACAGTCTATCACTGAATATAATAACACCAGAGGAGACGACAATGCATTGCGGTTTTGCACACAAGCTAGATGTTTCTTAAAGAGTCCAACATCATAGAACTGATTTAACAGATACATGCAAATATGCATTTACTAGGCAATAGTGGTACTCGTACATCCTATAGTGCACCACTATCAGGTTATTTTTCAAGAAAAAAAGATGCTTTTCCAAACCGTCTCCTTGTTTTAATTTTTAATTTAGAAATCAATATTATCTATAGTAACATTTGCTCTTTGTTTTTAGTTTTTGTAATATTGACGTTTATTTGACAGATTACGTGCAACCGATCTGTTTGGTGAGCAGCAACGCGCGTCTGAGTGTCGGCAATGACGTGTTCGTGGCCGGCTGGGGAAAAACCTTATCGGGTACGTATTACACTATTGATTTTATAACTCCTTTAACTGCACAGTTCTTGGAATATCGGTCAACTTCATGCAAAATTAATGTTTATACTGCACCAATAGTAGGAGACGTCATAATTGTAACTACGTTGGATTTGTAGCATGATACGCAGCGTTGCCTTTAATTGGTGGATGAGTAACTATACTCCATGTTGTTGAGTCGAAGGATGATGGTGAAATACAGAAGCATGTGATGATTTTACGTGAAGTCATAAACTGTAGAAATGAGATAAGATAGTTCTCACCAATGCTCGTCACCGTAACTCGGGTCAAAAATACAGCTACGGTATTTCACTGCTTGTTCTAAGAGGCGAAAACAGGAGGTGTCCGAGACTATAGGCGATTCGAGTGGGATTGGATGATAGCAACGTTTTGTTTTGTTACCCCTACAGAGTCATAATTCATGATCAGTGTGCCATCTATCCCCGATTTTCATATTGACCTCATTGTGTATTGCTTAGTCTGAAAATCGTTAGGATATCTCCACTCATTTGTTATTCAATTTCACCAGTGTTGCCCTTTTTTTACTAGGACGCAGCAGTGTAATCAAGCTAAAACTGAGTGTACCTATCTTCAACAAGAGACAATGCGACTCCAAATACCAAACTCTCGGCGCGGTTTTAACGGATAAGCAGATATGCGCTGGCGGCGTGTTCGCTGAAGACGCTTGCAGAGGCGATTCGGGCGGACCGCTCATGAAGAACGTTGGCGGCACTTGGGAAACGGTTGCCGTGGTTTCGTTTGGCTACGGCTGCGGTCGGGACGGCTGGCCGGGCGTCTACACTTCCGTGGCCAGCTACCTCGACTGGATTAAAGACACCATGAGAAACTCAAACGTTTAAGTTAAAGTAGCCAAATTTTATTAATGAACAAATAATACATTGCTATGGACATCTGATAAATTCACGGTTTGATTTTCACAATGTTTCGTGCCATAAATGAATGTAATATGCATTATTGATAATATTCGATAATATCAGTCATTTAACTTTGTTACTTTAGAAAATCCTGTTATCTGTTTGACCGGTCAAAGATTATAACTATATACAACACATTACACTTTTTATTTACATACCCTATCATATTGTTTCCTAGATACTATTCATTTAATAATCTTTACTTGTATCCTATTAAGAATAATATGCATGTAGACGAAGATTTGTAAATACTAGGGACGCTTATATTAAATGTATACTGTGGTGGAATTTAAATTACCCACTTATAAATATTACTTAGTCAACTGTTCAAAAATCCAAATTCCACGCTTAGCATTGGTCACATTCACATTTTGTAATTTCATAATTTATATGCCGAGTGAACTGAGTTTAAATAAATCTTATTAAACACCAATATCTAATTTTCGACGCCTCATATAGTACCGATGACTCCCGATCTCAAAAATGGATAGCGTAATGTGTTGTCCCATTTCGGAAATACAAAAGCCTCAAAAATTTACAGCCCCAATCAATATATCGGTATTTCGCTTTTGACTTGCCTATAAGGTGTAACGATAAAAGTTAAATAGACGAAATAAATTTAAATGATGCTGAGGAAGGGGAGGCAAATCCCAAAAGTCATTGAGAGTTCCCATTTGAAGGAACAAAGATATTCAATTAGTCGTAACGTATCATTTGCATATAGGTGTCACTCGCAATCAAATTAAGTGGAGCGCCGGCAATTCTATGCGCATAATTAAATCATTTACCCGTTCGAAGTTATGCGAGTTTGGTGACCCAAAATTTTATTAATCCACATTTCCTTTAATGCCGTCGAAGACATATCTAGTAACATTTGGTTGGAATATTAGTGTGTTCATCTTTTTATCTCACTGATTATGCTACTCTTCCACTCTTTGGTCATGTATGCTGTAACGTATTAAATTATATAAAAAAATAACATGAGCACAGCTGCTGCTATTTTCCAGTTATTCACGTTTTGGCTTATTTTAAACTGTACTAATATAATTATCATTTTCAAGAATACCTTCCGCAACAGTTATGAAAAAGCTATACATACCTTTAACACGTTAGGATCGCATGAACAAAAGCGTTAGATTATCAATGTAAACACATTAAGATCACAAATGTTCTGTGTACTTACTCGTATCAAGGTAATCAAAGTTATATTCATGCGCATCATTAAATTTTTTCCATTACTCCAATGATAAAATAGGGCTATATTTTTTGTTTCATTAAAGTAAGAATAATAAAGTTTTTAAGCGTAATTCCCAGATCAAGTCATGCGCATAATTAAATTTACTCGTATTAATTATCTTTGTAACAACCCTTTTTGTGTCTCACTTTCGCATAGCATATTTACGTGCTTATGAGGAGGTCTGGATCATGATTAATTTTGCAAACTTTACCAAATGCGTATGTACCTTACAGAGGTTTTTAGACAATTTCAATATCTTGGTGTTTTTTTTATCTACTACTATACCGTTATGTCTAAGGCTTTCTAACTTATACAGTTCCTAAATACATTTCGCACAACTACCGCATTACTCTATTCAAATCATATAAAAGTAACGCGGGAAACTGAAATAAAAACGTTAAATAAATCAAAACTGTGAATACATTCATTTATTCACTGAAAGATAACAAATACGCTGAGGGGAAACTCCAATCGGAATCTAAAAATTACGACAGTTTAAAAGTAGGCGCCATTTACATAAAACTACTATATTGGAAATGATATATGTAGTTTCCATAAGCCGCCATTTGTTTGTTACGTATCGGAGTAAAGGGCGCGAGGGGTTTTCGTTGTAGCAATTCGAACAATAATTTTATTTACCTACACATTTCACTTGACACCGGAACGATAATGGTACGTTCAGACTACGACAGAAATTGTGACATAAGTGTCAGACATTCATGTCTGTACTTTTTACACTTATAC
>DWQT01003274.1:0-12718 GCA_018244895.1 Myscelus amystis hages | reverse complement strand
TAAATGCGAAAGTTTGTGAGTATGGATCTTTGTTACTCTTTCACGCAAATACTACTGAACCGATTACGATGAAATTTTGTATGTATGTAGCTGAAGACCCAGACCAACACATTCTTTTTATCCCGGAGTTCTTGAGGGATCGGAATTACACGGGAATTTATTTTGTTGTAAGGCGACACGAAGTTCGCCGGGCCAGCTTGTCATTTATATGGCAAAGCAACGTTTGCGGGGACAGCTAGTATCAGTATAGATATCTTCGCCAGCCCTATTTGACACGAGGCGTATGGCCAATGCGGATTTTACGAGTGGTTTAGTGAGTAATAGCGCGCGTGGTCTTGACCGCGCTAATGCGCTTTCGTTTCCATGGAAACAGTATTTTTAAGTTTTCACTACTCACCTTATACAGAACGTCGCTAATGTCATTCTCACTTTGGTTATTTGTGAAGTTGAAATCGATTATCTCAAATCAACCTTTATTCAATAAAATATAATTAAATATATTGAAAATATTCTTTATTTACATAGACAATTACACGCCTGTGTTATGGTAAGTGGACAGCTGATAAACATACATATGTATATATTATATAATATACGATATACTACATATTACAACCAGAAGAAACAAATGTGCTCATCACTCAAATGTTTATCCTGGATGGGATCGAACCCACGACTTCGGGTTTCGCAGTCAGGGTCTCTAAATACTCTGCCACGTAGCCAGTCGCCAACAATCATAACGATTGCTGTAACTCAAGTGGAGGAGTTAAGTAAATTAAGCTAAAGTTATTTCACAGCGAAACATTACTATGACCTATGATGTAATTTGCAACGCCCACCCGTCCTTTATGGGCTTATAGGTACATACAAATGATTACATAAAAAGGTACTTAATTGGCTTATTGAGAACAAGATAACCATGCAATTGTATCAATTAATTAAATAAATAAATAAATAAATTATTATTCCTTTCCTCTGTTAAAGAATGTTTTGTTTAACTTTGTTACCTTAAGAAAATCAATTAATCTTAAGCACCCGTTTCGTGGAATCTGTTTACAATGAGGATTGGATTACAGCGTGAATCAAGCCTTTAAACCTTTAAGGCTTCTGCAGTAATTCTCTTAATCCCTAGCCGCGTTTTATTCTCAACTTAAACATTTACTTATAGTCTTAATGAATTCCAAGGGGTATCCAATTTGGCCTTTTCAAATTCAATCTATTTTTTTAAATTAACTCTTATTTAAACTTTTTTTGGAATGAGTTATTATAGCCTTCAAATTTATTTTCAAGTTTACTTTGGTATAATGTTTTGAATTGGCCATGAAATATAACAGTATTAACAATAAAAGAAAACCAACTTACTCATTTAAACATATGCTATCTGCCACAGAAACTCGATTCAAAATGGATCTAACTGTTTCGAAGATTCCCGGAACAAACAGACGGATAGACAAAAAAAATTGAGATTTTTTTTTTATTGGAACCTTATATACTCTCATGCATTCAATAAAACTATCCTATTTTGAAAATTACGAACTATTTCCATTTTCTTATATTACCGCGGATTACGTTGCGCTAAAACCTTCGAATTACAAGCATTTCGAAAATCTAATTTACAGGCTCCCTTGACACGGTTGCCGCAAATTGCCTTTCGATACAGGATGGCATTAGTCATGAACAGCCTGTACGGCCGTTGATTGCCTTAGAATACTAAACACCTACGTGAGATCGATCACAATAACACAATTGCAATTGATAGAAACACTTCGAACAAATCTCGACAATTTAAACCAATACTGTACCAATACTATACTGTATTGTTGTTTTACACAGTGGCTATGATTTATTAGCTTATAAAAATATTGTGCATTTCACCAATGCGTTTTTGGTGACTAGCTAGTGACTTCTCGGTCTGGCAGGAAAACTCTGACTGCCAAACCGTGGGTCGTGGGTTCTATTTCAACGCAGGACAATATGTGCTATGAGCGCATTTTATTTGTTTCGTGTCTGGATCTAACAACAGTGTCTATAATTGTATAAGTATTAAATAGCGTGTATAAGTGCAGATGTTGCACAAATATTTTATCAATAGAACAGGAAAGTTACGTTACATCTTATGACATCGGGCCAATACTAATTTTCAATTAATCATTAAAATTACATTACTTATTTTTAAATTCAGCTTGTGAATTATTTTAAAGCGATTTATTCACCTAAATTTATCTGGCTGTTTACAAATATTGGTGTAGTTTTGATTAAAATTAAAAAAATAAGCTCCGTGCTGCGCGCCGCCGCTTACAATTCGTTCCGCTTCCAACATGAACATCAACAGCAGTACCTATATGTGAAACTTTGTAGCGTTAACAAACGCCTTATCTTCAAAGTCATTCGAGTTTCTTAATTCGCTCTTTAACACAGTTCCGTAAACATTTAACACGGAGCAAACAGACCTGAGATGAGTGACATCATAGCAGCTTACATCGTCCGACTGTTCTGTGGCGCAATTCATAAGCGCTCGCACTAAATGGTGCTGGCTAACAAGCGGAATTGCTTGCCGGTCTTTATTTGTCCCGATATGTATAGCTTGGATTACTTAAAACAGTACTGTATAGATTTTTTTTTATGCAAGCGTGCTGTATTATAAAGAGCATCTAACGCACCATCAAGTGAAAGCAATCGCAAGCTATGCTACTCCATAACAATATTACGAACGCTACAAAACTGATTTTCCGTCTATGTTTGTAACCTTTTCAATTTAAAGTATTACAAGTATGATTAATTTTAAACCTGGAAATGCACGTAGATTAATTAAAAGAATGTTTTTCGTGTTATTTGATGGGACATAATAAAAACGCAATTTTTTATCAATAAAATTCTTTTTGTAGCTATACAAGACCTTATTTATAAGAGCAATTGTAATGACGTCTAGGGTTAAGGAATTCTACATTTCAACTCCTTTAACTCGCTTACTCTTATCGTGCTCGTTTAACTCGCTGCCTCTTGTGTTCTACGCCCTATTTGATACCAACACAAATGCTACGCTTTGTTAGCACATTAACGCAATCGCACTTACGAAACTCTTATGAAGGGGAATCTTTTAATTGTTTGTTTTTCACATTCCGTACCGCGCTGTAAAGGAAACACGGGCTAGCTACAATAGCACAACTGAAACTTCAAGCTAACCGTTACATGCATACAAATCATTAATTTCATCCCAAAAATTAAGTCTACATTGTATATATAGCTGTGTATTTAAGTAGGTAAAAATTAGGACGCTTATTTAGAACGAAAAAATTATGAAAACATTTATTGATGATATAAATATACACGTTAATTTATAACAAAATATTTATGAACACAAACGCACTTAAGGGTAAAACTTTCTTGTAGGGGTAGGCCGAGTTTAAAGATTTTTTAGGAGCTCGAATACAAATTGGTCATGAAATCATTATTGTCATCATGCTCTCATGTATGACCGCACCTGTGATATCATCGCGATTAGAGGTAAGACACACTGGTCATCCTTTTATGAAACATAGCTCTGTAACTTTGTGTTGTTCGCGACGACATTGAAACTGCAAAAACCTAATTAATTTTTCTAAGTATCAAGGTTGTATGTAAAAAATTCGACTCCTATTTTATCACAGAAATGGGGAAGGGGGGGGGGGTACTAAAATTCAAAATTTAATGCTCACTTACGCTATATAATAAAGGTATCAGCAACATTTAAAATTTTTCAGTTCAGCGCGTTTTGGCTGTGCGTTGATCTCTGGGTAAATCAGTCATTCAGGCACCTTCCAGTTTTATTAATATTAATATCCCCATCACGCCAATTCCCTAAGGAGGTAGGCAGAGAACACCGGACATAATGCACATAGCAATGCACTTTGTAAATTTAAAATTACGTGCCAGGATTTCTCTCTTGCTATTACTGTTTATGCTATGCAGCAATGTATGTATGTACATTATTAAAATGCTTCACTTTAATACTCTCTCTCTCTCTTTCTCTCTCTCCATTTTTCCGCTCACAATACTATCAATGTAGGTATGATGAATGCTCAGTTTCCAACCGATTACTCTTCGTGTAATTGGCCGCTCATTCAAAGTATCTACTTCCATATAGCCTTTGAAGCAACAGAGTGAAATAGAGCAGTTTGGACTCGCTTTAAATGTTTTATTATTTGTAGAAACTGAACATTCTGACTGAGCACAACGTTGATATTATAAATAGTAATGTTTTCAATAAATGGGACAATTGCTAACGACTACCTGTTTTCAGATTGGACATAAGCTTACGTTATGGTAACGGGACAGCTGATAAACGTACACACGACACATATATAATTATTTATTTGTTATATTTATACACAAGACATGTTCACATTAATTAAGCAGATTTTTGTCATCGGTGGAACTTGACCTCCTCTGGGTTAGAAGTCGCGGTATCTAACCACCACACCGCCAGGTCGGTCAAAACATTCAACGTTTGCTCATTAATAATTGTCCTAACAACTAACGTGTTCAAGTAACATTAAACAGAGAACGCAAACAGATATAAAACGTTATCCTTTTACCTACAATTTTGTTTTACAACTTTTACAGCTTACCTACAATTTTATTTTACAAAATAGCAGCACGCACAAACCACCTGGTGTTAAGTAGACGATAAAACATTAATCCGTCTTTACACTTCAACTAGCTTCTGCCAGAAACTTAGCTGGCGCACATTTTGAATTTCCAAATCAATACTATTTTGTTTCATTAATCACAAGCGTAAATCTGTAATTTCGGATGTGTAACTTCCGGGAATCGAACTCATATAATCTTCAATATAGTCAATGACAGTAATGACTAAGAATACGAATAGAATAGACACAAATGCTGCTGTTTAGCAGCAAAAATAAGGCTGTATGGTGACCAGATTAATGATAAAAATATAACACCCAGACATAGAACACAAATATGCTCATCACACGAATTTTTGTTTTAGATTGGAATCGAACCCAAGACGTCCGGTCTGGCAGTCAGGGTTTTACCACTAGAACAAGAGGCCAGTCATTTTATTCACAAAACATATAACTGTCATCACAACTTTAGCGACAGCTATGTTCCATTAAATTCATTATCACGTATGTTTCATGAATGCGATGAATTATGAAATATGCATCAAATTTATTTTCCCACAATTGTCTCGTAGATCTCACGGAAGTGCATTAACGCACGACACGGCATACAATTTTATAGATAGTCTATCAAATCTTACTACGGAAACTCGAATGTAACTCGAACTTACCTAACACGACCAAAGTCTTAGTGTTTTTTGTCCTAAATTGCCGTTTTTTTCTCGTCTCTTCACTGTTTATTTCTTCTTGCATCGTATACTTATCTATACTGTAAGCTTTCCATTTCAAAAAGCTTAATATGTATCTTTTTCACACGAGTAACCGTTCGTTTTCCTTGAATTTCTTTTATAAATACTCTCTGTAATGTTATAAAAAAAAAACAGAACAGGCAAAACCAACGAGATGAGGGAAAGATGAAAATGAGAATTAATGAGTTGCTAAAAGCATTTTCCTCGTTCCCCGAAACCACATATTGCTCCGCTAAGCAATATTTCCTTATTCCTATTCGCAATCGTAATTTTATATAATAATGTAGTAAAACATAATAATATTATCTAGGACCATTTTCACATAACGCCATTTAATGCAATACTATGCAGAGGCTGTCTTTTATATTATCTATACATACTCATCACAAAAAAAAATTGGCCCGAGTGGGAATCGAATTAACGACCTCCGGCTGACCAATCTGGCTCACTAGCCACTGTACACACGTGTCGATACACTAATGGAAAAATCTAGAAACATTATAACAAGTAACCAATAATTTGGAGTTCTCGAGTGAGTACATTTTATAATCACCGTATATTTATATTTACCGTATATATTACCGAACGATTTTACAAACAGGTTGACGTAAGCAGCACCACATATGGATTCACATATGAAATTAAAATGTCGCAATCTAGGACCGCTCGTCAATTCTACATAGCAATGTTATTGCGTAAAAGTAACCGACCGTTTACTCGTAAGTCTCGACATTGCAAAACTCTAGGTAATGAGGCGATTTCCATTAAAATACGTCAAATATTAATCAAAGAAACAGCTTTATTAATCACTGCAGTGAATTTCTTGATACGAACAAATATCAATAAATTACAAGCGGAAATTTTATTGATTTGCAGATATATTCAACCTAATTCTTTGTATTGCGTAAGGAGTATGACCTCTAGCGTACAAAGTGACATTTGTAACTGACCTTAAGGAAAAAATATTATGTTTTTTTTTATATCCATTTTATATTTACACAAGGTATGTATCTGACATATACCGTTTGAAAATTTTCATAAAACACTTACATTGTATACTTTTTAATGATTTCTGACTATCTCACTTATGTTTTTCTCACTCGATTCTCATTCGTTCCTCACTTTACGATAATAAATTCTAACAACATCGAGAACAAAGTGTAAGGTGGCACTAGAATTATTTCTCATCTAACAATGGACCGTTGACAAACAGTGGGGCCGATTTGTCAGTGTTGTTCGTGATTTGTCAAATTTTGTCACAAAGCCTCCTCGCCACACCGGGCCACCGCGGTTGTGATCTTACGATTGGAGAAATAAATGACGATCGTAGCTCTGGAACACTGAGCACAGCAATACTTAGTATTGTTTTCGTAATATAAGAAAATATTAATACTGAATAGATTTTCAATATCATGGAATCAAATAATAATGATAATTAACACTGGACAGTCTGCCATTATAACCAGACAGCTGATAAATACGTTTGAAATTTCAAAACAAACTTTGTCGCAGACTTGTGGCTATTTCATCATATTTTGCGTCGCTGGGAATCGAACCCACGAGTGTTTTACCACTCAGGGTCAGTAACCGCCGAGCCCGCAGGTCGCACCGTGAACCGCCGGTACAAATCGTGATTCACAGCCGAAGTGTATCATTACAAAAGTCGCACGTTGCATAAAAAGCGCCCGCAGTGAACGCATGTATTATTCATGGCGTATACGATTCACATTGTATTCTAATGCGAAACTTTCGCCAATTACAATCGCGCGTTTACTTCCGAAGCGCGCCCGATTTGTGGGCGGGTGCGCGCCGAGCAACTGTCACGTTAAACAACGGACAGACGTCCCACAAACGAACTTACCTGCCTAACCCACTGTCGACCTCACCGATGCGTGGCGGCGATGTCGCGAAGCCACCTCGCATAAGTTGTCCGGTTAAATTCAATTCAAATCATAAATAAACTAAGATTTCCCAACCAATATTGTAGATTTTGAATATAGTTTCCGTTTACTTTTTCTAAACTCAGATTTCCAAATCAATATTGTGTATTTGGAATATGTTTTCTGTTTACTTTTCCTAAACTCAGATTTCCAAATCAATATTGTGTATTTTGAATATATTTTCCGTTCACTTTTCCTTTTACCTTATATTTTGAATCCGACAAGTGACTGTGTCGTCCGTTTCAAGCGTTTCAATTGCAATAAGAGGAGAAACAAACATGTTGATAAATGCAGGGCTTGTACTATACAATAACAATGTGACTCTAATTAAGTATGAGTTGACTACATGTAAATAACGACGATGCTAGTTGGAAATCGACGATTTATTACTCTATGTCCTTATGGATATTCATGTAATTGAATTACTGCCCACATTGTGTTTTCTGTGACACGCATTTATCCTTTGGCCGTTGGCATCGCGATAGAAAGTTCATTATAATGGTAGTTTTCTGCTGAAATAGTTATGAGTCATGTGGGCAACATTATGTTGATGGACGTGATATGGTTATGTCCGGGCGGTTAGGGGGAGGGGGCAATTGTATTATCTGTTATGAAAGCTAATTTATTTAGAATCACCTTTATGTGTAAGCAAAATTGAGGCGCCTATAATTGCAAGATAAAGATTATAAAAATATAATAAAAGATTAAAGAGCATTTTACATTTTAAGAAGACAATAAGACAGGATTTGTAAATGTCTAGGGAGAGTTTAATCTTTGAAGAGGTATAGAGAATACAGTAACATGTCCTTATCATTTTTACGGTAAGGCTAATTATTAATAACAAAAACGCTTTTTTTGCGGGCGCCGTTTTCTTTCGGAACGGTGGAGTTGAAAACGAGACAAAGGAGAATTCAAACATCAACCGGGGCTTAGAAATTTGATCTAAATTCATGTCTGCTCAGACAGAGAACCTGGGACTCTGCGTGGAAGGTCAGCATTTAACCAACGCACAAAACCAGAACGAGCGATACGTATTTCTTATTACATGTCCAGGAATGTGGTACTTTGTGGGAAAATTCGCAATTATCTCGGCCGGAGATGCTTTTCACCGGTACTTAGTGAGCGAGAATCGAAGAATTATTGATGAAATGGGACTCAAATAAATGGGACAATACCACCCACGGCGATCTGATTTCAATTCAGGAGATTAAAAAGAGCAAACAAATGTTTAAAAACAAAGACAAACACATTTATTTGCACAAATATGGATACATTTAAAGATGTTACAGAATTATAACATCAATCCAAAATATTTTGCCTTTTACGGCGTACAAATTTAGGAAATGCGCTTTTAAAGAAACTATTCGTTTATTATTAAGGAACTACTACATTACTTTAGGAGCTTATTACACTATTTGGTAGCTCTTGATGTGACAAGTCAGGTAAACTGCAACGTAAATCGTATTGTTATCGCCCATAAATCCGACCGCAATAGCAGAAAAACCCCGAACCTGCAACACCGGTTGGGGAAATCAAAACTAGCCATCACTGTGACGTTGGGTTTTTGTCCCTAGCCGCTACGTTGTCGCCTGGTTTTAAAGGAGCTTTGGCAAACGGTGCAAGTTTCAAACGACCCGACCGTTAACAATATGTGATTAAAATACGCATTAGTTACAAATAAACGAGATAGTCATGCATACATAGGTTTATTAGTTCGATATAAATTTGTTGTATTGAATTTTGACGGATATTGGGAGTTTTTTGGGTCAAGATATTGAATGGTTACGTCGGTCAGACAAATTATGGCCAGAGAAATTAGTGAAAGGATTTTATTAGATATTTAATAGTTTATTTTTATTTACCAAACCAATAGCAGGAAACTAAAACATTTAATTAATTTGACTGACCTCGCGTTGAGCGATATAATATGTATATATGTAGTATATCAGTTGTCTGGTTACCATAGCACAGGCCAATAAATGACCCAATTTGGAATCAGACAGCCGTGTGTGAAATTGTCCTAAGATATTAAAAAAATATATATATTTATATTTATATATACAAGTATAAGACATATTGATTTATAATTAATATCAGCGGATCTATGTGACCGGCGCTATCCATACTTTCACCTCAGTCAACTGTAAGATTCATTCCGAGCGCGCTGCGAACAGCTGATTGAAGGTTTTCTTGCTTTGTTTTTTTTGTTGTTGTTGTCTCGCTCACGCATTCCGCACCGGCCGGATGTGTTGTGTATAATATGGAATTTGATCGTTCGATTTTTGAACTCCGCTCTTCCCACATAACACCCGTTGTTGTTGGTTCTATTCTAATGAATGTTGTTATTCGTTATTAGGTAATTAATGATTATTGATTATTGCCGTGTTTATACGATTTGATGATTATATTTATTTTTATGATTTGATTTGATGATTGTATGAACTTTTTGACGGTAGTTTTGGCATTGAATTTGTACGACGAACGAACCACCTGATATCACGAATTGAAAGTAGAGTGACGTGCCTCATTAGATGTATTGGGAATAAAGCATGTTTTGTTGTCACATTGTGTAAATATTTACATAGTATAAAACAATGTCGTTTCCCGTTGTATCTTTTGAGCTATGCAATCGATCAGCTAGCTTTGTCCGTCTGTATGTCTGTCTGTCTGTTTGTTACGCTTTCACAGCCGAACCGCTCGGTCGATTGTGATGAAACTCTGCATGGGGATAGTTTGAAGCCTGGAAATGAATATAGGATGCATAGGATACACAGGAACATAGGTAGGAACAGCTAGTGTATAGAAATACACACAAAAATTACATCTTGTCTGTGTTGTGTTGTGTGTGTGTGTGTGTGTATAGTTTCAGTAATCAGCTGATTCGCAAGCGGCCGTGCGACGTTGCCGCACTCACCGATACGAATAGGAAATTTTGACGCGCCGCGCGCAATTTCAAAATGCCCCCCGCTAATATGTGTTTCGGCGTTGTGCCATTTTTCAATTATCGTATTTTTTTTTCTATAAACGGTTTCACGACAGTGATATTGTAACTGTCTTTTTTAAGTCGACTCATCTTGCAACAACTTTTAAGATAAATCAAATCCAACGAAACCTATAGGAAGTAGTATCGAGAGCTCTCAAAATAAAAATGTAAATAACATTAAGTGTTGAATTTAGTCGACTAATGCTTTTGAAAGATTTTTGCCGATCATGGGAAGCCGCGGGGAGTCGCTACTTTTTTTTTTAAATAATTTTTTAAGCCATTCTCAATTCGCAATGTACATTGAGGCCGAGATATTCCATTTCTTTCTTTCCAACCGCGCAGCGATATAACGCTATCTCTCTCGTGGACCGTGACCTAAATGCTTATATCTGTATATTCTTAGGCTAAATTCAGTGGACTAATTAATTTATATTTAATTATGCAAATGTTATTAAAACACTTCAATTACTCAATCAAATCTTAAGAATTACGTTTTCCATTTTTGACGTAAAGCTCGGCGCCCACTGCGACTTTGTCACCGTCTCGCATCGGTCGCACGGCCTAAGTTAGAAAGAGAGAAAAGATAATGTGTCGTATTTATACTTTAATATTATTAACTAATCGAATGTTAAATGACAAACATGGCCCTATAAGGCCCTAATTATTTTACATTTATGTATTTACTTTCTGTCTTCTCCGAGATGCATCAGTAACTCGTTACCACTAAACTCTTTTTACATACATAATATTCCGCCAATCATTCGAATATTATACGCCTCTAGCTGTTTCAATTTGACATTGACGTACGCATAGGTGAGAGCGGGACATTTCTCTCGTCCGTCTCGCTCTGGCGCGTGCGATTCTCACCACGTTCTGTCTCTGTCACGAGCCCTGACCTACATGATCGCGCGTTGCGCTAATTCGATTTTAATAATACGTACATTAAGAGTATCCATTCGATACTAATGTTAGTCGAATTTTTTGATTGATTCGTGTCAAACGAATCGGTTGTTTGACTGGTTAGTGGGATTAGGGTTAATGCCGAGTTTGAGTTCATGCCGATGGGAGTGTCAGAGGGAAACCAGTATAAGAGTACCTCTCATAGAAGAAATTCTGTATAAAGATTTTGATGAAAGTGCAGGAGTCGAAAATCCTTTAGTCTGCATCTTCCCCTTACGAGATATAGGCGTGATTGTATAATTGTAAATGTATAATTAAGCGATGCTTAACGCGGTCAGCGGTCGCATGGGTGACCGTGCTGTCAATTCAGTTTTGTTACCGTTGAGTGAAGGCTTAATGACTACCGATTAAGGGTTTGGTCATAAATCCGAGCTCTGTTTTGGGAAAGACTCGTCCATGCCCAGCGCTGGGCCGTAGTATTGTAGCCCAATTGATTACCATTGAAGCCGAACCGAATGACATTTAATATATCGATAATTCATCGACCGGATGTATAATGCTATCAATATACGGAAACCTATCTATACAAATAAATATAATGGGAATGTCTGTTTGTGTTATTATGATAACCGACTTTTACTAAATGCGCATGGTATATACGGTACATAGGTACACCAAAATATTTTTACAATTTTTGTCTGTCTGTTTGTTCCGGCTAATTTCTGGAACGGTTGGACCGATTTTGATGTGACTCTCACAGGCGGACAGCTCATGTAATGAGGAGTGATTTAGGCTATTATTATTTTAGTATTTTAACGATAACTTTTTTGTTAAATTCAAGCACGACGGTCCCGGCTAGCTTTTAATGTTATGATTATGATTATTATTAATTAGTTAACCATCGAAATGCACAACGGCCAGTGCATTGAATTATTCATTCAAAATAAAAACAAAATATATATATTAATTTCAAATTCAATCACGGACAAAGTCGTGGGCACAGCTAGAATGGACATTATTATATCTCACCAACGTGTCCATGTGACGAACGTGTGCGGAATGCGCTACGAACGAGCAGACGGCGTCGTTGACCGGCGCGTCGCCGGCACGACCCGCGCAAGCCACTGTGAGCCTTATTTCTATACCGTTAGAGTTCAATTTCCCGTGACGAAACCGCGATAAATCACTCACCGGTGCCCATGTTACTGGATCTCGTGTTCAAATGGAATCGTCCCTATCACGATGCAGTAAAGTTAAAATTCCAGTGACCTTACGAGTTCGTTGTGAATCAGAATTCAAGTAGTCGAACGCTAATCCTTATTTAACGTTGTATGATAAGGTTAGCTCTTCGAAACGGCGTAACCTAGGTCACTGCGATAGTGTTTTGGACCTCGTTAGCGTATCTAAGGGGGGGGATGTGCTTCTCAATCTCTCATCCCTTTTGTATCTATATCTATCTATCTACCTATCTACCTATATATAATATATATTAATATATATCTACTATATATATAAAACTCAAAG
>DWQT01003273.1:0-12722 GCA_018244895.1 Myscelus amystis hages | reverse complement strand
GTACCGGTGGGGATGCCGTACTGCGCGGCGGCGCGCTGCACGGAGGCGGCGCCGGCGCGGATGGCGGCCAGCGCGCGCTCCAGGTCGGCGCGGCGCCACGCCGTCGGCGCCGCGTTGAACGGCGCCGCCAGCCGGATGCCCTCGCGCCGCGCTATCTTGTACAGCGTGCTGCTCGGGATGCCTGCCGCACACACGCGCGCGTCACGGGCCGCGGACGACAGACGAGAGAGACAGAGAGACGGCTAAAGAAGGCGTGAGTGTCACCGTAGGCCTTGCTGGCCTTGTTGGCGGAGATGGCGCCGGCGCGCAGCGCGTGCAGCGCGGCGCGCAGGTCGGCGTCGCGCCACGACTTGGCCGCGCCCTCCTTCTTGGGCGTGTCGATGCCGAGCCGGTGCGCGCGCTGCCACAGCGTCGTGGACGGGATGCCGTAGCGCGCCGACGCCTGCCGACCGACCCCTCGTCACCGTCAACGCTCCACGCGGACGCCGCTCGCCGCGCCCGCCCGCGCCCGGCCGCGCCCCCTCACGGGGCCGTGATGACTTTGCATTCGAACGCAACAAAACTTGTCTACCCTATTACCAGTTCGGTCTAGGTGGCGAAGATTTGTTTTTCAGCTTACAGATACCTGATTGGTTATTAAAATTGCTTAACGAAGCTGCCGAAGCAAAAACTAAACTGAAATGAACAATAAAAAGTAAATGATAAACGGTACATAACGAAGTTAGGGAGAGCGCGATCACGAGCGACCAATAAAATCTAAAACAGAATACTCCCAAGCATTACCACAAAAACATATTAATCTCAACTGCTTTCAAAAGGCGGTTCACCTTCGTAAGACTCATGTGATGGTGTCTGAGCGCGTCCAGCGCGCCGTCCATGTCGCGCTGCGACCACGCCTTGGGCGCCGCGCGGCCCGGCGGCTCCGCGCCGGCGCCGCCCGAGTCGCTCGTGTCGTCGCCGCTCAGGTGCTGTTGTTCTGACAACAGTCAAGTAACTTCAGTTAAGGCCGAGGACCGCGCGGGGCCGCGCCGTGGGGCAGGCGCGTCTCCAGCGGCGGCGGGACGCGGGCTGACGATGAAGAAGACGATTCGTCCTGTTCATAGCTAATGCTTAGTGGAAAAATTAAAACAAGTTCACCGTTCATTCACAAAGGCTAGAGAAGTCAACTCGAGAGATAGACCTGAAATTTACAATGATATTTTCTCTTTTATCGGTGCACTGCTGAACTGGCTCGCTTCTCACAGTGAGAGCGATTTAGGCCGTAGCCCACCACACTGGCCAAATGCGGATTGGTAGACTTCACGCACTTCAGAATATATACATACACATTGTAACGTCTCTTAGATGTGCAGGTTTCCTCGCGATGTTTTCCTTCTCCCTTGTAGCAAGTGCTATTTAAGTTTTAGTTATAAAACGCACGTTTATGTATATAATGAATGTTGAACGTAAGACACGTTTCCAGGTTAGCGACTGGCGCCCTACCTCCTTCAGGCAGAGGCTCGTCCTTCACGGCCAGCAAGGGGATGAAGTCGGAGGAGTCCGGTATTTCGTTGGCCGTCAGGAACGTCGCGTGGCTGGTGATGAGAGTCGAGCCCTGGAAATGATATAGGAACTAGAATAAATATCTTACTCTGTATGAACAATATTAATAACACTTATTGTGATACTCTAGTAGCAAAACTAAACCTTTAATAGTACCTTTGCTAGGTACGGATTTCCGCTGATAAATAGAAGAACCGAGTATCAAGCAGCTCAGGTGCTAATTGGCAAACTTCACACATCTCAAGCAACATGAAGTCTAAGGTATATTCAGGTTTTCTAATTAAGTTTTCCTCAAGTAAAGTGAGATATATTTAATTATATGAGGATGAACACAAACCCCGGGAGAGAGAATGACGATCAAAGTTATCTCCAACCATTGTTCATTTGAGCTAGATTTAGTTGGGGATGCGGTTGATACGTACGATCTAGTCCAAGTCCAAGGTGTATTATTAGATATTATTATTACAATAGCGTCGATCGAAGATCAGTGGCGCAGCACGCTTGCATCGGGATGTCTCAATTGAACGATGACCTCAATCTGGCCGCGCCGCGCCGCGCGCCGCGCCGTCAGCGCTAATTCACTCCACGAGCTTACCTCGCCCTTCGTAAGCAACGTGTAAGTGTATTTGCAAGCGTCGCTCGTTACCATATTATTAGCATGCGTCAAATAACATTTCACGTGGTAGCTACCTACTGTTAGGCGGGAAAAAATAAAAACAGTTATGGCAACACCGGCGGGGGAAAACGGGATAGACAAGATGGTGGATTTAAAAGGAATAACAAAGGCAATGTTGCGAAGAACTGTTGTTGCGCCGAAAATACGTACTGTTGTCGTTGTACCTTGTTTTGTGAAATACATACAGTGTGTTAAGACGACTATCTTTTATTTAATAGTATGACATTAATTTCGATTATAAGCTTTCGTATATTGTAGTGATGTTTTAAAATTTCACCGGTTCATCGAGACAAATAGTTTTTTGATATATGTGAAGTTTACCAGCCGGCGTGGAAGATTAGGAGCTAAATCCCTCTGACCGTGAGAGAAGACGCCGTCCGGCAGCGGATCACCGAAGGTTGAAAAAGAAGTTATTATCTGAAACCTCACCAGGGTCTGCGAAGAAATTGCCGAAGCGGCTCCGCTCCAGCGCCGCGTTGGACCGGAGCGGCGCGCGCTCGCCCCCCGCGCGCCGCTCGCCCCGCGCCCCCCGCACGCCCACCTACTCGGACGTCACGCGGCGCTTCGCCACGCGCGCGGACTCCAGCGCCTCCGACCACCGCGTCAAACTGCGGAGCCCCAGGCAGACCAGACGGCTATACAATCCGAAGTCCGGGCTCTAGCGGACGGTCCATTCGTCACGCTGTTAGGGAAATATCACCAAATATGTGTAGAGTGTGAGAGTGAGACCACAGTGTAGAGACACGTGTGTGTGTGTTTTCATTGATTTTTGAAACGAAAAGTTAACGTGGGCGCGGTTGAGTTGATGAAAAATTATTATTAACGCAAGGCCCCTAATATAATGTATAGTGTAAGGTATATTTCTATTTCTAAAGAATTTACCGCGGTCAATGGATGCTGAGAAAAAAAAAGTGTTATTTTATATTGTACTGTAATTAGTGTGTACATTGCATAGGGAGTAATAAATGATTTAATTTCATATGTGTATCGCACGTCCGCTCGCGGCGGCCGCCGGCCGAGTAATGAAGGGAATACTATTTCAGACTACCCTACGTTTGTGTATTTTCAGTTTTACTTTATATATTATTATTTGTTATTTTTTATAAACTATCTGATCTCATGGTCGAGAGGTTGGAGACCTCGGCAGCAGAACCGGAGGTCGTTGATTCGATTCCCACTCAAACATTTGGGTGATGAGCGCATTTGTTTGTTCAGTGACTGGGTCTAATAGAAATAACTATATAAGTATTATATATATATATGTATTATCATCATCTATCCAGTTGTCTTAACACAGGAAGCCGCGTGGAATTGTTGCAATTATTATTAGTTTTATATGTTTTTCTCTAGGTTAATTTGTTTTGATATCACTATCATGGCACGTCCGTTCGCATCGAGCGACAGTTACGGAATGACTGTATTTTTTATCCAACTACCCTCGGTCAGATTTTATTGTCACATCTGATTACCACTGCTTAGTGATTAATTATAAATCAATGGGGTTTTTCTATCGTCGGTTTTGATATTAATGTGCTCGAATCGATAGCGTTTGTCTTCAAATTTTTCTATTATTATTCTTGAATATCGCATTCTTGTACCTGAAATTAAAATTAAAAAAATTCGACTGTCGTTCCTCTTGGATTATATTTTCGTAGCTTCAATTATGTATTCTACAGGCAATGGATGTAAGAAGCGATACTAACTTCGCTTATTCTAACTTGTCACTATTTTTCTGTCCCGCAATCGACTCGAGGTGTTACAAGGTTGTTGGTTGGTTGGTTGGTTGGTTGGTTGGTGTTACAACAGTTACCAGTTCTGACACAACGCGAGAACAATCATAGGTCGTACATGAATCTATACTAATAAATAAAATTGGACTGTCTGTTTGTAATATTGAACTAATCGCTTTTTACCAAATGCATATGTATGTAAACACGGTACATATACCAAAATGACATTTCTGTTTGTGTCTGTTCCGGCCAAACCCCGGGACGGCTGGACCGATTTTGATGGGACTTTCACTGGCAGATAGCCGATGTAACAAGGAGTAAATTAGGCTACTTTTATTTTAGAATTATATAGCTTTTTGTTAAATTCAAACGCGGATGAAGCCGCGGACGCCGCTAGTTATAAATAAATCGATAGTTCATACAGAAATCATAGTTTTTACACTGCCCTAGTTCATAGGCGTTCGACTGATGTTTACAGAGATATTTTTATACTCTTAGTTATAAATGTTATCCGATATATTTAACCTGGCGAGGCAGTTAAAGAATTACTGTTAGTTACGATTAATGCGTGTAAATGTGGCTTTTGAGTACTTTTCCGTGAATTTCCAATTTGTACATTTTTAAGTCTAAATCTTCTTTATTAATTACCTTTTTTTTACTAATTTTGATTTCTTGGTAGGACTGCCTGTATAATTTGAAAAATGAGTGTTAGCTATATTCTATTCTTCTATATCTATACTAATAATATAAAGCTGAAGAGTTTGTTGGATTGTTTGAACGCGCTAATCTCAGGAAATATCGGTCCGATTTGAAAAATTCTTTCAGTGTTAGATAGCTCATTTATTGAAGAACACTATAGGCTATCACGCTAAAATGAATAGGAGAGGAGCAGCAATAAAAAACAAAATCGTTTATATGTCAAAGTACCGTTTGCGGGGACAGCTAGTACATTCATAAAAACGGTAGGTGTTGAGATTAAGGATTTTTAAATTGTAATACACCGTCCATTGTATATTTCCAGGTACCCGCGGACACATCAACAGCGTGTCCCATATAGACCGGGCTTCGCGCATTCTGTTCCCAGCCTCGTTCGCCCTGCTCAATCTCTTCTACTGGCTCATATATGCGTTCGCCCACGACGATTTCGCCTGGAGTGACCACCCCATGCACACACTTTCTCACTAAATCATGGAGACCTTTACACGTTTGCTTGGAAATCAAATGAAAATCATGCGATTTGTCAGTTAAGTTGACATTTTTGCAAAACCTCTACTCGATAGTAAGTTCCTTCTAACAAAAGAAATGTATACCGTTACATGTAGGTATTCTTGTAATTATTGTGAACGTCCCTTTATGTAATTTCTATATTATTAGGCGTCTCAATGTTACAGCACAAGTAAAAGAACTAGATACCTACATATTTCAATTATTGTTTCTGCTATTCGGGTTTTATATTACAGGCCAATGCGACTGGTCAGTCCTGTATATTAGATACCCATTGTCGATACCACTAATAATAGCATTATTGTTTATTGACATATTATTATATAGCTTCATTGAATATTATGAAACTGTCGTCCCAGTAAGAATTGTTCGAAATTTTCAAGTGTAATTCACACTTGTCTTTAACTTAGACCTTTACAATAATTTAAATAATAAATGTTACAAATACTATATGTAGACACATAGAAATATAACTTGTTGTAATTGGTACTATTGTTTTATTTTAAAGAAATTAAAACCTGAATTCTAGCACCTATGTATGGCGTACAAAATAAGATTTTTATGTTTTTAATGCAAGATACAAATCTATAACGATACTTTTTTCTGTTGGTAAGATTAAATATGGTGTCTTATATGGTTGGTGTCGGGCGGCCCTGCCCGGGGGCGGAATGCGACACAATACGTATAGACCGTGTGTCCCCTACTTCCGGTAGGGCTCCAGAAATACGCTTAATTGCTTTCCGGTTTCTTCTAAAGAATAACTGAAACGACTTTTGTGTATCAAAAAATCTATAGGTACTAGAGTATTTGTAACAAATGTGTATCAAATGTAAACACCATTTTCCTCATAATCGAAACGATGTTTTGCAAAAAACTTAAATACTTGGAAATAACCACATATCGACGGTGGAAAGGCATAAGTTACTAAGCGCCATGTTGCTAATTTTACAACAGAGCCGAAAAACGCTATTAGAGGTATTTGAAAAAATCAATCAATCCTTGAATTTTTTCAAATACCAATTTTCTACGATTTTTCTTAGAATAAATAAATGTATAAACAGCTCTGTTGTAAAATTAACAACATGGCGCTTAGCAACTTTTTCCTTTTCACCGTCGGTATACATATTTTATAGATATTCATTAAGGGAATAGTTTTCAATCTTACACCGTAGAAGAAAAAGTAAATACCCATTCAAATAAATAAGTCACAATTATTTCACTTTATATTTGGAGTGCACAATTGAAAACAAAGGATACCAGATGTTTTTAATAATAACTCTTAATTATTCACACATAATATATTCGTTTTAGTGTTTGAAAAAATATAAAGTAGGTATAATATTGAAAATTAAATATATCTACAAAGTCATAGCGGCTCGTACAGTATATAGCAAGTTCTAATATAATGTAAAACAGACTTTCACGATTTCGTTAAATTTACATCGATTTCTAATGTTAGTCGTAAAGAGAGCAAATACGCTTACAAGTATTTCCGATTTGGTCCAACATTCGGTGTAAACAACTCATTACAATATTCTGTATCATCTCCATCTGAATACGACACTCTGTTAAACTCTTCATCTACATTTATTACAAAATAGACATTTCGAAGGCAAATACATAGTTTTAAATACAATTGGAATGTATAGTATAGTAAGGCTTTAGTCATAAGTATGAAAAATCATCTACATCGCCGCATGATCAAAACATTCTATGTTGTATATAAAATCGTATCTTTGAATAAATAATCTGAGAATCAATTTCATCTAGTAAATATATGTTTACACCCTAACGCAATACCGTCAATATGTCGTGTTAAATTAATGTTAAGTTAATGCATTAAAAATTACGGTTGATGATTGAACAGCGCGAGGAAAGTTGTAAATAAACGGATTTAATACAGCGTCAATACGTCCTAATATTAGTGTGAACAACACTCAACCTGCAATGCTGCTGACTTAACAACATTGTTTACTAGATATTTATACCTAACTTGTTCACTAGATAAGCATGTACTGGACAAACAAGCTGCGCCCTAGGCCACATCGTTCCATCTCTCGACATTGCGGCCAATTATTGGCTTATACTAAGAAATAAATACAATACATGCAACGAAATACCAATTACGTATTTTACAGTAAAACGGAGAATCATTAAGGCGGGTGTACACTGATTTTAAAACGACGAATTTCTATTAAGCAACCTGTTAATCTTTTTCTATATACTTACTTAATATTTTTTACGTACACCAAAGCATTGTATTAAGACTTAACGACTGAGAGTATCACATATTTACGGTAATTGCGTTACGGTACTTTCTAACAATTATGACTATTTTTTTTTCAAATCTTCTAGTAATATAAATGTGCTTTAGGACGAATTGTCTCATTAAAAACTCTTCTGCTTTAAAATTATCTACCGTGTTTAATGGCACCGTCAGGTTATGTTAGTGTGAAATTAAAATCAGATGTAGCGGAGACTATTTTGTTAGCACACTGCTACAGTACAGAATAACGAACCATTTCAATAACACCGACGCAAGAACGAACATTACATTAAAACAAAGCGGACGTCATCGAAAACATGAAAAACAAAACAAAAACAAAGGCAAGAAACAAGCACAAGACAGAAACGACGGCGTTCGTTGAACTAAAACAATTCACCGTTACAGTATACTATTCAACTTTTTGAAATATCGCTTCTTTGCCGATTTCACTGAAAATTACTGCAATATTTATTACGATTAATTTCTTTTGTATAAGCTGCCTAAACTGAATAAAATTTTAACACTATCACAATCACTAGAAGATATTTGTACAGCGGAAAAACATGAAAAGTACAGATCAAGATCAAGATCATAAAGGAAAATCAACATTCAGTTCGTTATCAAGCTAAATTCTACAAAATTTTAGGACCATAATAATTTGATTACGATGAAATATATCAACATCTCTATTACTCTTTGACTAAACTTCCATTCTATCACGTGTAATATAGTTAGTTGCTTTTATGTACATGATTTATTTCACTAATATTTTATAAAAATGTTTACTCTTACATATATTACAAATTACAACGAGTAGGGGTTATCCAGTTGCAAGAGACAAATTGCACAGTCGTTATAATATCAACAAGCGCTTAACAGAAACACGAAAATCGTTCATTTCAATGTCAAGTATATAAAATTAAAATATATAATTAATTAGTTACTGATAAAATTCTATTAATACCTGGTTGAGATAAGGTACGTATGAATAAAACAAAACTGGATAACCTCTTTGATTCCAATGAAAGACTAGATAACCGGTCATTATTTATATGAAAGGGGGCAAGGTGTCGTCCTAATCAATCTCGTAGTCAATAAATAAGTCAAAATACTTACAGCGCATCGATTCTGCGTTAAGCTCATAACAATAAATTATTAGGATCACTACGCTTAAGAGTATTTTAAGCCATCACACTTAACAGCGCGCACAATAAATAAAGTAAATACGACATTTCTTAACATATAAACAGTTTACCCATTTACATTACCATATACAAATATAAATAGTTAAATCACAGATTCTACGCTTTTATCATAAATATATTTCATCTAGGTTTCCTTTTTGCCTACGAGGAGATATACGTTCATGTCGTCCTTGCCCTTGACGTAGACGCTGCCGCGGGGTTCGAAGTCGTACCTAGCGGACAGGACGGGGATGCACGCTTCGCCGACCTGGACCCTCTTGGGCACCCCGGTGGAGTCCATCCGCGAGGCGATGTTGACCGCGTCGCCCCATATATCGTAGTACAGTTTCGTAGTACCGATCACGCCCGCGGTCACGTCGCCGAAGTTGTAACCGATGCGCAGTATGAAATCGAATTCGAGCAAGTCCTGATTGAAATTATCTACGACCTTTTGCATCTCCAGAGCGAAATCCATCAACTGGTACAGATGGTCGTGGTTGCCGCGCGACGCGCGCCTCAGCCCGGGGTTTAGGCCGCTAGCCGCCATGAACGTGCTGCCGATTGTTTTTATCTTTTCCACGTGCTGAAACTCCGGCCGTTCCAGTAACTCGTCAAAATCCGCGATCAACTCGTTCAATACGCGAAGATACTCCTTACCCTTGAGGTAAGATTCATCATACATTTCGTTGAAATTCACAATGCTCGCGAATATTATTGCAACGTCTTTGTGGTTCTCGGAATACTTGGCCGTGTTCTTCAACTGGTCGGCCACGTGCCTCGGTATGATATTGTGCAACAGCCAGTCGGCCTGGTTCCTCATGTTCTGCACCCTCTGCTTGTCGCGATTCGCCACCACGTTGCTATAGAAACTCAGCCGGTAACTGATCTCGAACTCCCGGTTCAGAAACCACACCAGCATCAAGAGCAACGCAATGTCCAAATACAATTCGGTCAGGTGAAGCTTGTGCTGTGCACCGTCGAGCAAAAAAGTATAATTGCCGGTATCGAACGTGTCTACGAAGGACGCGTTCGTTGCATTGAAAAAAGTTATATTTTGAGCAAATATTGGCGAGTTCAACTGCTCCTTAATATCGGTAGCCAACATGTTAGTATTAGCTTCGTGACAACCGAACACCGCGAGGAATAGGAACAATCCGGCGTACAACGAGACCAGAGTATTTTTTACGAGCCAACTCATTTGAGTGAAATTACAAAAATGCACAACACTTATGCACAGGAGGTAAACATAGAACGACTGCTCGCCTCTCAGGATGGTCATTGTCGTGTTTTGACACGAAAAGTTAATCAAAACGGCCAAAATCGGCAAACTGATTAACAAGCTACCGGACAAATGCCACGGGTGCCAGTTGGATAGCCTTTTGAAAATCCTCACCGACCTCCTTATGCTGTCCGTGATTATGAGCGGATTGTGTTTCGTCCGCCATTTCAAATAGTGCCTGTAGACACAGAGCGATATCGCTACGGTCTCGATGACTATGAAGAATATAATCCACCCCAACGAGTATATCCATTCCTTATAGAGCACCAGTATTGAGGTGGAGACGGCTAAAAAAATAATGGCTGACACGAGGATGTCTAAGGCGGTATTAAAGCGGGACGTGGTGAGCGTGGGCGGGAAGTCCTCGCTGTCGTCGCTCCGGTGCGCCTTGTCCCTGTAATGGGCCTCCATTTCCGGCGTCTTGAAGAACAACGTGAACCTATTAAGGGGCGGCTGAACGAAGTAATTTATACCGGAGCGCGCGTTGTCCTGCACGCACCGTATCAGCTGTAAGTCGGATTGCTTTCGCAACTTCTGCAGCGACTGAACTTGCTTCTCGTTCAAGGGCGGCGGCAGTCGGGCCTTCGATGGGACGTCGTTGAGTGAGGACTGGCTCGACGTGTAGTACCCGGACACCCGGTGTTGCATTATATCGTTCTGGGAGGCCGCCAGCGCCGCGTGATTTAGTGCAAATATCTGAAATGAACAGAACGAAATTATCTCCGTACAGTCATCGTGTATATATTGCCCGTATGAAAAATAAATCGAGAACAAACGGTGCCGGAACTTTACGTGTTATAAAGACAATACCTATGACATTGAATAAGACAAGTCATTAAAAATACATTAAGTGGTTATACTACGATGTCACTGATTAGTTAATAATAACATTTTCTTCGTCAAACGGTTAGACTGAACACGTTATTATTTGAATGAAAACGAAAACAAATCGTTAAAACAATTTGATGGCGAGGTCTTTTACGATAGCTTTAAAGGTACATACATACATAACCATCACGCCAGGTCCCTAACGGGGTAGGCAGAAAGCACCGAGTGCCAAATGTCTCTGTCCTTACATGCCTGTCGTGCTTTAAGTGTGAGAATTGAAATCTCGGATACCTGCTGTTGTATACTGGAGCGTCGACTGGTGCTCCTAATCCCGGAGTCCTTGCGGCTGTTGATGGAGGGGCAGAGGCTGATTGCGTCGTCCGAGGGGCGGACGGCGTGGGTGGGCAGCGGCAGATTCAGCCGGCGGTCCTTGGGCCGCACCAGGTCGTTGTTGGTCAGCGTGGAGCTGCGCGCTCGGGACACTGGCGGCTAACAATCAAACCTTTACAATGTTACACATATCACATTTATAACCCACCGGCAATCGAATCTGCACCTATCCCTATTATGTATGTCACATGTATCCCTATCCCTATATACGTATATGACAGACAGCCACTGTGACGTACCGCCTCAACGTGTTGAACAACATTCTTATGGGCAATATTTACCCATTTGTTTGTCGTGTAAATATAATAATACTAAGCATTTTATATAAAAGTACCGACTACCGTATATCTTATTATGTAGATAACTATATAGAATTTCGACGGATTACAATACGATTCCTGGTACCATGCCGTCCTTGATGTAACAAAGAAATATTTGCAATAGAGGCATCTGGCGACTATCTTCCTATTCAAACTATGTAGGTAATAAATTTGCAGATGTTTTTTTTTTTTTTTAACTGTAGCTCTTTTATCACTTTTATTAAAATGCAGCGAATCAATTCAATGTTATTATCTCATTTCTGAACAACTTGTGAAACAACACTAACAGTGAATATTTATAAAATGTTACGCCTCCGGTTGCATTGAAATAAAAAAATAAGTCTTTTACAATGATTATGGCCCACTTGAGGCAGTTTCTTTGCACGAAAATAGCACATATTTTTGCGTGCATACGTAGCCAATAAGATAAAAATGATTAAAAAATTAACATCCCCATGTTAATATTTTTGTCAAATATTCGCAACACTGCCAATCCACTTATGTATCAAACTATACATACTATATAAGGAAGTCGTATAAAGCGCGCGTACATCTGTATAACCAGGAATACAGTTTCTAATGTTTAAATGTGTAGTTCTCAAAGAAAATTTGCTTGTACTAAACATAGATCTGCCAATTATATGACGAACTTTATGCATATTTGCAATTCGTACTTTGCAGATAGATAAATATCATGGAAGATATGTAATACTTAAAAAGATGCGACACGGTAATTCAATAGGTACAAAATGTGAAAACGCCTAACGCGACAAGGTCGGCGCGCAGCTGAATGGAGCGGAGCACAATAAACATTGTTCGTGTCTTTTCCGAATGTATTTTTTTTTTATTTTTTTTTTTATTTTATTTTTTTGGAGCGGAGCACAATAAACTTTGTTCGTGTCTTTTCCGAATGTATTACAGTGTATCAAAACCAGATTCTGTCAGCGCGATGCCGAGTCGGTTCGTTGGTGCCTATACAAAATACATCAGCGTACAACATTTGCACTGTTCAGACAAGACGACAACGACATTTAAGTGACAGATAGATAAACGATGAATAGTTACAAGCGTTATTTTAATATAACAACTAATTTTACATTGAAATACGTAAAGTCCTAAGTCATCTTCAGCTAGTATCATGTATTTCTGAATTTAACCCGTTATTGAACTCTCAATTTTGCGCAATGTTAGTACATTATCTTATACATAAAATTCTCGTGTCACAATGTTCGTTCCCGTACTCCTCCGAAACGGCTTGACCGATTCTCATGAAATTTTGTGAG
>DWQT01003272.1:0-12725 GCA_018244895.1 Myscelus amystis hages | reverse complement strand
GTAGGAATATTCCTTTCGGCGAGTAGAGGTCAGCTAAGAACGGATTTTACGAAATTCCACCTGTAAGGGGGTTGCGGGGTGTTAATTGTAATTTATATAGCGAAGCAACGTTTACCGGGTCAGCTAGTACGGTATATAATAGTAATCGCATGTAATAAATAAATCTATCGCCGCCATAAATACGATTGAATGAATATAAACGACAATATATTTTTCATTTATTCACACTGATTAGCAACTAACTTCAGACTGATGTTTCGAGACTGCAACCGCTGCAATTTCATACTGTTACTTTAAAAAAAATGAAGAATCTTAAAATATCACTCTCATCAATTTTTCATAACGCGCCTAAAGAATTATAACTTCAAAAATAAGTATATTTTCGCCGCCACGACATTAGCATCTGAAATTGTCGTGTGACATTCTCTTCAGTGTGATTGGCATTGAGGGCGCTTTAAATTGGAGCTGAGAACAGACACTAGAGGACTTCGTAGTCTCGATATGCTAATATACTTTTTTGTCACACATTCAATAATAAATACATCGCGTAACCGGGAGCATATACATACTATATATACACATATACTACATAGTATAAAATAAAGTCGCTTTCTCTGTCCCTATATCCCTTTGTATGCTGAACTCTTTAAAACTACGCAACGGATTTTGTTTAGAGAGATAGAGTGATTCAAGGCGAAGGTTTGTATATATAATAACACCCATTATTAGTAGTATAGCAATGATGGCACCCAATATAGTAATGTAGCAATGATTTCACGCGCGCGAAGCCCCGGGCAAAACCTAGTTTATCTATAAAATAAAAAAATTGGTTTAAGAAATATAGGAATATAATAAATACGTATTAAGTAATATAATTAATAGTTACAATTGATTTATTGAAGAAATTTTTCGATACATCGAAATTTGTAATCGAGTACAATTTATTAAAAGAAAAGTATTTAATTCTGCGTATTTGGTTCCAAAACTTTAAAGTTTAAATTGAAGATTGCGTTGTCGAGAATATTAAAATCCACAAGCATTTCTATCCCTTTTTATGTTTTCGTAACAATGTAACTATACAATATGAGGCAATTTCAAACACAGCACCATGACGTGCTTTTGACACTGATATATTGCGATCAATATGTAAATATCATAACATCGTTTATATAACATAACTGTAGCATTTCGCCCAAACCAACACACCAACACACAATGGGCAGTGAACAGTTGAAGTTGAAGGTGGGTGGAATGTATGATTACTATTGATTTTTATTGTTTACTCACAAAACCGAACTACCGATTTTTGAACAATGAAACCCAACAACGGCAATGTCATTCTTATGGTGAACAAATTGATTATGCCGTGATTTATTACGAGTATGACAAGATTACAATAAAGAGATAACTGTAAAAAAACTTATGAGTTCCAAGGAAGTGAATGAAAATGAAATCTATGTTGGGTGAAAGTCGATTTTCTTCTTTGATACTTTAGTTCAGTAGTCGGTGACACTGATCACTGAATTTATGGTCGTGGGTTCGATTCCGAGAACAAATATTTATGCGATGCTTATTGATATTCTGTATTTAAATCTACAGCTGTCTATTATCAACAATCTTCTTCTTTGCACTGCGGCAAATAAGCCTCTTTAACATCACTTCCTGTTATTCCTGTTCCTAAATTCACTCTGCTAACATATGCCATCATTCTCCAACATTACGCTGGCTATCTTCTATCAATATTTCCTCTCATTCAACCTAATTCTTCTTAAAGAAACTGAACAATTTAATGCGTAATGTAGTGTACAAAGAGTTATGGTCATAAATAGATCATTAATTGTCCCACAGTTCTCACAATGCTGAGGATGCACTGGGTGACCTGACCCCGTATATCACGATGGGGTCAATGCCCATCGGCACTCGGTATACAAACAAATTGCATTTGATTGCACGCTTTTAAGGTGAAGACATCCTCATCCGCATATTCAAATGCACTTAAATAACTGTGTCGAACTTTTATATTGTAATTTATATATTTCTATTGATAGATTTACATAAAGTTGGAAATAAAAACCGTGAAAAACGAATCTCAAAATAGAACATTTCTCACATTTGTGAAATGTTTTATCGTAAATGTAAAATGATAAAATTTAATGTAACATGTTAATTTTATCCAGATAAAATATGATATAATCTTCCGTAAAATATTACACACTAAATCATATTCTATCAATGCAATATTTATTGCTAATTAAGATCAATTAATTATAATTGCGAAAACTGATATATCGACCGATCATCTATAACGTAAACGGGTTTCTCCATATAATTATCAATTAATACTTACACCTAAGCGATATGAATCACTATCAATAACTTCGATGTGGTTTTTCGAACCAAAGTCCCGGAGACCGGTCTCTTGTTTTAAGCCACAGTCTACCACGCCGGACAATTACGGATTCACAGAAGTCACACACCGGAAAACAATACATATATTATTGCATACTCTAAAGTGTGCAGTGTCCCTAGCGATGTTTTCTTTTCATTCAAAATTTTATTTTATCAAAGTTAACTTAAGTAGTAAAGACTAAGATGCTGGTAAGTTTCGAACTCCGAACTTCGAAATGGGTAACTGTAATCCAAACTGTGTAACTATTATATGACTGTTCTATTTGCTTGTTTTCATAAAGTATTGGTTCTAATTTAGCGGCCGAACTAATTCGATCCGAGGTCGCGTCTGTCTCGGCGTCACCTAACTAAACATATCCTGTTCTAGTTAAACCGAAAAATTGTTTCAGACGCTGTTTTGTTAGTGAAACACGAGAAAGGAAATGTTACTGTATATTATGTTGTTTCTAAAGAACCGGGAAGTATTAAAGAAACATTGTCTATATATGCACCGTTCGTAGAAATGGAACGTACAAAATTAAAAAAAAAACCCCTTTTTTTTAAACGTTGACAACCTGCATGTCATAGATAAAAAACTGTATCGATTATATTACTGAGATTTGTTAATGTTACTGGAATTAAATTTTCTATTTATGGTTTTCTGTATGCTACTTAAAGCTATGCTATGCTACTTAATTTGCTATTTAGGGTTTTCTGTATGCATGTCTTGTACCTGGGAACCGAATCGCTCAGTACTTACAAGTTATTATGCGGACTTAATTATTGGAAGCCACACCAGACCTAGTTGGAGGTAATACTTTCGTTTATTGCGGCCTTTATATCACGAGCATTTATAAGCGACGTGTGACGAAAATCGTGCACTTAAAAAAGTGCATGTACGTCATTGTTTTGGCAGCAAAAGACCAGTTTATTTTAAAAAGCTGTAGATATAAGATCTTTTGTATCTGGCTAGTCTTTTAACTGATATACTAGTAATTGAACAATTGTCTTTCATTTCATTTTTGTAGAAGGAAGGCGCCAGAGTTACGAGTAGTAATAGACAATGCGGAGTACCAAAAAAGAATCTAGCTATATTGTCTATGACATTTTTCTTAGACCATTCTCATAGATTCTTCTAACATCAAACGTCTTCAAGTTCCGCTTTATAACTATGTTAGGTAACAAATTTTGAAATTTGGATATTATTTAAAAAAAAATGTTGAATGACATACAATAATTGAATTTATTTTGTACTCATTGCATGGGATAGTAAAATAGAAATAATTGTAATAAAAACTATTAACCTTTAAATATTAACCTTTTGAATCTTTAAAACACTACGATTATGCACGGGACAAAAGTAAATGCAAACTTTAAAATGCACTAAAATTAGTTTCGGCTTTTTGCCAACATGTTCTTTATCTCTTTAAATCCATAAGTTATTTTCTGTTTTACGTAAGCACAAAGAAAATATTTGCAACGAGTAAACACAATACATACTAATTGTATTTTTTAATAAAATAATAATTTTTAAATATAGCATAGCTTATGACGCAAATTATTAACCCAACAAGAAATAGGGAATTAACGTCTTGAAACGATAAAGGCTTTAATGTTTCAATAACAGAGGCAAATTGTTCAAAAAAAACAAAATACGGTACTATTACAACAAACTTCAAAACATTTATTATTCCTTCAGCTGTCTTTTAAATCTAAATAGTGGAACACTCATTTCTAAAAATAGCTTGGAAACACTCCAGCCGCATAAAGTTTGGAACTGTCAAAGTGTATTAGAAAACTAATAATTTATGACCGTTACTTATCTGTTCCCGAACCATAGATAATAAATAAATGTCCGGATTAGGCGCACTTATACCGAATCAGGATGTTTATCTTACAGAGAGTAATTTTAAATATACCATGTAGGAAAGAGCTTTCCTAATTTGGGACGTCGATAAACCTATGAAAATAGAGTTCTTAAGCTTAGAGTCTAAGCTCTCTCCACATTATTTATCTAGAAATGATTCCAAGGATATGAAACACTTAAAACACAAATCAATTGAGTGTTATGAAAAACAATCTGAATTTAATTCTTATTGCACTTAATTTACCAATCGCTTATAAGTTATGAAAGTACTGAGTTCTTAACACAATTCGTGTACTTATGGCTGTATTATATGTAGGTACATAATATATCAAGTATCAAGGAAATTAATATTCATTATTATAATTAATTGGCTTCAATTTTGTTGTAATTAAAATGAATATGGTCATACGCGCTGAAGAATGTAATATGATTTAATGGATCAATTAATAAATACAATTTCAATGCATTTGCATTGCATCAGCGATACTTTAAGATTTTGTTTTGTGACTCATTATCGTATATCGATTAGAAGATGTTTCTACAAACACTCTATCGGATGACGCTACTTACGGCTGTAAATAGAGCCTTCCAACTGTTATCCGTCCTATCCCTATTAGACCACAGATCTACATTAGGCTAGCGCCATTTGATAATGTTAAATATGACGTAACCAGATCTAGTTTAAAACATGCCTCATCTAGACAAGTATAAGCGATCTAATCAAGACAGTTTGCATATAGATTTTAAGTTGAAATTTAAAACATGTTTCACACCGATACAGAATGTCTGTATCTCTAACTTTCTACCCCCTATGTCGGTGTTAAGGAATTCTAAACACACTGTCCGCTCAGCTACTTTTTACATCATTCAAATACTAAACAATCAAAGTCACAAACTCCGCCCTATAATACTAGTTAAGCTCAATTTATGTTAATCATGCCTTCTCGTGATCGGGCGCGGAATGTATCGGTTTTCTCGGAACTCGCTAAAGCATTTGACGAATCTGAAAAAGTGCCAACAATACATCAATGTATCCGACTATTCGAATGCATTAGCGAGCCAATCGACCGTGTGAAAAGATAGCACGCGCTCGCATTCATCAGCGTAGCGAGGTAAATTCGCTTCTGTTCCTGGGGATGTAGCAGCTATAATTGCGTGCAGCGCTGGCTCCGGTGGTACTGTAACAAGACCGTATAAACATTGGCCAGCTACGTGCCCGTGTCCACGTACCGTGGTGCCGGGCTGTTGCGAATATCAAACGCGATATGTCGATGTCAACATCGCTACCGAGACACCGCGTGTTGTGATGTAACGAGAAGAAATGTTGCGGCTACAACAGTGTTATCAAACAGTTACGGCAAATTCGGTCCTGCAGCTTCATTCTCCCGAACCACGATAACTGTGCTTCAAAATTTTGTGAACCACATACATAGAGCTGCTAAATGAAATATTCCAAAGTAAATACTTAAAGCAAAAATCCCTCTCATTATGAGCGGAGGACCCGGTCCAGCAGTGGACCATTAAAGGGTGAAAAAAATTTAATTAAAGTATCAACTAAAGACTAACCAAATTTTGCAGACAATTCCTTTTCCACAATGATAAAGTTGAATGCCATAGTTTACCTCGAATTGGTAGGCTTCAGACGCTTGAAGCAAACATTCTTTTAAACTGTAATCTTGTTTATAGTTGCTTCGATTAGCATAAGACAATCCAACGACAGTACCACCGGCATTGATATCTCGAGCAATCTCAACTCTAATACGAGATGCCTTCGAGACAATAATGCATCTTTGGATCCAGATATCGCTGGATTACTCTCGAAACACCTGGCAAGATAGCGTTTCCGAAATGACGTTAGCACGAGGAATGGCCGTGCGCGAAACGTGCGGAATACAATATATTAAGTTTCGTTGACGCCGTTCGGATAATCCGCATCAATCTGCGAACAATCTAACGTTTCCTTTGTCAAATATCACGACGATAACTCGTGCACGTAATAAGGTAAGATACAGACTATCTTACGGTTAGCAGCGCAGCGGCATACACATTTATAACCTCGATTAAATCAACAAAATAAAGATGAAAGAATGGCAACATGCAATATATATTGCCAGCAAGTATAGCGGGAGAAGTTATTTCTTTGCTGTTGTATTGTAGACCACCCGAGAAACGTCGCCCCAAATTATTTCTACACCCTTATGAGCAATCACCTTGGATGACAATAGATTTCATATCTACTAACATTACTCCATGCAAAACTGGCATCAAAAACCAAAACGGCTATCTATGCTCATACCGTCCAAATCAAAACATATTTCAACTTTGCTCTTGAACCTATTGTATTTGGCGATCAATGGTTGCACATTCCAGAATATTCGGCGCTGTTATTTATTGGACAGCAATTAAATCCAATCGATGGAACTAATCGTCTTCCATCCAAAGTCCGTCGGCGTGTGTAATATTGACATACGGTGATAGCAACTGAAGGGCCTCGCTTTGATGTATTACGGTTTAATTCGGCAGGATCGTAGGTCACCTTCGCTATCCATTCGTCTTCATTCGTTCGACCGTTCCCAAGTGGGCGGTTCAAGAGTTCATTCACTTTGTTATTTGATTCCGTAATCAAACTTATCATTCTTTTGTACACTATTTAACTCAGAATTATATGATCAGTCATTAAAATCGTTCACCTCTCGTGATTCACTTTTCTCAGATCATTGGCTGGGATCATCTCATAAATCACCTTTTTGTTTCGTGGTTATGACTGCGACAGTTTTTTGTATAATGTTACGTTTAAAATAATTCTCCGCTTTTCTGATACTTTCCTAACGCTTTATGGTAGTATTAAGTAACGGATGGAACGTTCTAGAACTGTCTAGAACTACTTTAAGCGTATTGTTACCGTAGCTATTTGTCTATGGATTTATGTTTAAGTATCCATTAATTTACGAATACATATATGGAAAATCCCTCATATCATAACATACCTACATTGAATGGTATATCCAACAATATCTCGTTTGATAAGCAGACTACCTGTCAGATAGTTATTTATCGATTCTTCTTGTCTTTGTCTCCGCTTTTTATTTCTTCCTCGTGACGGTGGCGTCACGGCTCACAAATAGAATGTTGAAACTTGCAACGGAGACGATATTTTCAAAATAAAACCGTCAAGAAAGCACATCATAGCCGTTGAAAAACGTGTCAACGACGCCATAGTTTACAAAATCCATAAAATAAAATTATTACTTACATGACATATACGTTCAGAAATTGCTTTTTTTTAAACGCGCTAATCTCTGCAACTGTCAGTTGGACTTTAAAAATGTTTTTCTTTCTTATTTTGAATCTCTTTGTATATAAAAGCCTAATTCTTGAGACAGTTGGTTATGACAGTGATGGCAGTTAGTTTAAGCTTTTTTGAAGTTGTGAATGTAATAATTAGTAAGAATACAGTTTTATTGGACATAATAATTTACTGAATAAAAAAGCTTTCAATAGTAGCATTTCATGTGACTGAAACCGCGAGGCGCAAGTAATATTCGTATTCTGTATCAAATCAATAAATAAATAAATGTAAGAACCATCGATTTCAATGTTGCATAAAAGCAGGGAAAAAGTTTAAATTAGCAGCTAAGTAAATAGATACTTTCGTAATGAAAAAACTTGAATTTCTTTTTAACGCAATAAATTTTCTTTGAAAGCAAATTAACTGGTAAATCCAATTATTGGCTAATTGCTTCAGCGATTCTGATTACTTGCGGCCGTCATTACTGGCTGTAAATCTTTTCATGTTGTTCCTTTCGAATTAATTCAAAATTTTAAAACAATATGAGCATTTCCTTTTAATTGATGCAGTCGTCTAGTGCCTGTAACTAATTTTCTGTTCGGACTCTCAATCAAAGTAGGGGAGAAGTTTAAAAAAGATTTGACTACAAAGTTGCTTTTACACCTAACAATATTATAACAATGGTTAATAAACCTATAGTAACAGTAGGCCTAATTTTGATGTAGAATTTACTAGAATCAACGAGATCAAGAAACAATCAATTTATGTGATTGACAGTTATATCACAAATACGTCAGTAGCAAATAATACACAGATAATACATTGTTTGTGAGTGACTGCGAGTCAATCACTTCGTTATCTATGACTGCATCTAAAGGGTATTAGCTTACCTAAAGATACATATTTTGAGTAATATACACATAAAGATAGACTTCAACGAAAGAGAAAATGATTTTTTTATAAATTTTTACAAGTTCTCATTTATGTGACGGGTCTATATCGAAGCTTGCCCACTAGGATAAAAATACATACAATTATTCACAATGTATAAAATTAGCCGTACGTGGATGGTGCTGAGTGACAGATGTATTGTTGCACAAACCGTCACGTAATTTCGTCGTAAAACTGAAACTCGTGACGAAAGACCGCCCCAACAAGAAATACATGACATGTGACCGAGATTTGATCTATTTCCCATCGTCTGTCTGTCAAGGTTGACGATACGTCAAAGGGCTTTTTTATGTGTCACCCTCTCCAATACAGAGAAGTGCCTAAAATCAGCCGGTAAATTCAGTTTCGTCCAGAAAAGCAAGAAGAGAATCTAGCCCATTAGTTAACTAACAATTGTATAGGATAAGCATAATACCAATTGTTATGGAAACTTTTCATCTACTGTCTATGGTCATGAAATATTTTTAAGCTGTTTCTATATTGTGTGTATTACAAATGGCGCTCAATTTAACCAAGCTCTACCCCATCCTTATTTAGTCAAAGGAATATACTTAATGTCTACTTGAGAGCTAAATTAGAATACATTTATAGAACGTTTGTACCGCCGCCTTCAATTGATCAGACATGCATTTCAATTGCTACTTGATTGCTCGACTAGACTCTTCGGAAGTTCATTAATCCTTACTTATATTTGCATCTATCTCTGTCCTTCCTGAACATAATTTGACATTTCTTCTATTGACTATTTGGAGTTGAGTTGTTACTGGATAATTCTATAAAAGTTCGTTAAGGCTGCAGTATATTGGATGTGCTATACTGATAATAAGCTCTAATTCGCAAAAGTTTGTCTACGGCAAGGTTTGTTTATGATATCGTCCAAATAGAAGAATAGAGAGGAACATCTGACAGATACAATGGAAGCAATCTTGCCTGTCAATTGTTTTTATTTAAAATATTTATTTATGCATTTCACGTTTCACTTTTGTTCGCGTTCGTTTGTTTTGGTTTATTTGCTAACAATCGGCGCGACTGTCTGGTGCACTGCGCGGGCGCGCTAGTATGTGCTTGTGTTGGCACATCGCGTAATATTGCTATGTACGATACATACATTGTAACGATAATACATTTATTTATACTTTTACCTTACGACCTAGGGTTGTCGACTGCGCTTTTTATAAGATTTGTAACTAATTAAAATTGTTTTTTTTTTATTACAATACGACATTATATTACAATGTTTCGTAAGTATGTGTACGAGATACTGCTGCCAAAAGGATTTATTGTTGGGTATTTTTATTAGGTTTTAGTATCCAAATCAACCATCTAAATTTAGAAACCTACCCACATTTGTGCAAAAAAATTATTTTATTCAAAATAATATACTTACTTATTATGGAAATAAAATTTGCACAAGTATTAAAAAAGCTCTAGAAAAAGTTGTCGAAACTTATACTCACAATTGTGGTGAAATCGTAATCTTCCACCTAAATAAATACGCTTACTACGTGTCAAATGAATTTGTTCCACGCCATTAAATCCTTCGAGCTGTCCTTTTTATTATCTGTCGCTTGCATCACTCGATGCCCTTGTCCGGAGGTACGGTATTTTAAACACCTTGGTTTATAAATAGTATCGAGTGACATCCGCGTGTTATAGTATAGTCACAGATAAGAAATGTGAGAATATGGATTCATAATCAGTCACGCATACCATGATTGTTTCATTGTTTTTCTGGGTCGTCAGTGTTGTGCGATTGTTACTTATTTTGAAACAAATTTGACAGTTATTCGGTTGTTCTTTATTTAAAAGGCAAGACTCAGTCTTGTCTAAAAGCGCGTCAAAAGATATTGCATGTTAATTTTTTTTTATTGATATTTTGAACGTCGGTAGCCCTACGCGTGCCATTCTTAGATCACAATTACAGTCCGAATGAGGTCGCACTTGCGCGTAAATTTACTAAAGCGATTCACAGCACCGGAATAACTTTTATCACGTATGTATATTGTACAAATGTTGTATTTGTGTGTGTTTATATTTATATGGAAAAAGAGCGTTTGCGCTTTTCAATTTAAGAATAATTTTGAGTAATTGGCATCCTGACTACTGAACCTAGGGTTATTGATTCGGATACCACCGAGAACAAAATCAAATATTTGTGTGTTTTAAATTAAGCTATAATTAGCTATAAGTTGTTACAATCGATTGAGAAATGCTTAGATTAACATCAGATGGCCTTGACTGAGATACTCGAGGATATTATCACTGCGCCCGCGCACATATAACATATTCAACATTGATAGATAATTATTTATACATGCCTAACTTTAAAGCCGTTCATCTTATAACATCAGCTGTCTGCTAGAGAAAATACCATCAAAATATAGCCAGCCGTTTCGGAAATGAGCCGATACAGACAGACAGACACAAAAGTTTTTCAAATTGTGATTTTGTTGTACTCGCAAATACACGTACGTACGTACACGTAAATACACGTACGTACGTCATACACGTACATTGATGTGCATTTAGCTAAAAGCGGTTATTGAGACATTTTCATTTTAACATGGGTATATAAATTTACTTGTGGAGGTTTCACGGTCGTCGTAAATTGGAACACACAAATATTTTGACAATATGATAAGTTGAAATAGGTCTGGGTCAGTTATTTCGGCAAACGCAGCAAACAAAGCTCCATCGCAAAGCAGTTTATTGGCTAATAATATACGCAAAAGCAAATTTAAGGCTTCGTTATACAAACACGGCTGAGATACTTTTATCGCCTTTATTATCCCACTGTTGGGTCTGTCTCTTCATAATTAGGATGTTTACGGCCATAGTCTACCATGCTGGTCAAACGCAACGCACACCTTCTTTAGGTAAAGGCTCTTTCCTGGTTCGCTCGTTTTCCTTAAAACTGATAGCAAATGACAATTAATTTTTTTATATACAAAACGCATTTAACTATGTTCATGCGGAGTTGTGTCTGCGGATTTTAACCCAGATGCCTGGGAACAGATTGAAACGAAGAGCACTAAGTTATAGCTGCTTGAAAACAGTAGGTATTGTGGAGTTATAATTCAGCGCGTGCACGTTGTTAACTATATTATGGAGACGAGATTGGTAATTACCGTATGATTGATTCGCGCGCGAACACGCCAAACTGCGAGATCCTTTAATCAAGACAGCCGCTCCCTTTAATTAAGGTCTTTTTTTTATCTGCACTTATTTTCGGCCTGCTTTTTTCGCGTTCCAAAGCCTGAGATAACACACATACATAAATAGAACGATGTTTATAGTTTAAGTTTAAATAGTTTTTTTTTTTACATTGTGTTTATTGGTGTATGCTTTAATGTATGCGAATAAGAACGTTTTCTTTCTTTCTCTCCTTAACAACCTTTAAGTTAATGTAATGTACGAGTACATTACACTCGTATTACTCGCATTATTATTTTAGTGAATTGAAACCACGAATGGACTTTTTCCGCACGATTCGAATGAGATTAACATATATTGACATACTTTATAATTTCCAAGTTGTAAGGAAACTTGTGAGGAAAAAAATGGTTAAAATTAAGACGAGCAGCGTCAACATAACAAATATCAGCCCAAAAATTGTATTCAGGTAATTTAAATCGAATTAATGTCAAACCCCAGTAAAATCCCAGATCTGGTTGGAACTGGTTTTATCGAGTTATCACACGAATTTCCTGGCGTTTCGTGGTATTGGTACCCACGTACCGCTCGCCCCGTAGGGTTTACCGCTCTTTATATTAATACCTGATTTAATCATTGGTGACATCAATGGATGGATATATTTAGATTAGATACTTAATGTGATAATGTGCTTGTGAGTTTCCACTTTCACTTTATGACTCACATACACACACATATGCATATACATATATGCATATGCGTGTGTGATATATACCTAATGTATCACACACTCTATTATTATCATTATGCCGTCACGTCAGATTCTTAACGGGGTAGACAGTAAGCAAAATCAAACAGCTCTGTCCTTACGCACGTGACGCGCTTCGTCTACATTCACAACTCTCTTCATGCATAAATGCCGGTTTCGGAGGCTCTTGACTCCCCCGTCAGCTAGTGAGATATTTGGCCGAGATAGGACAGTCGTGGTCTCCCTCGGCACCTTCATCCAACAACGTACAATGCCGTTATTCTCCATATGTGATGTATCATATTATTCATGTATATATTGCGATGAAT
>DWQT01003271.1:0-12726 GCA_018244895.1 Myscelus amystis hages | reverse complement strand
AAGTGTTACTTCTAATAGCTTATATAGTAAATGGTTATAACATATATAACCATTCGAATACGATTAATAGTCTCAGATATTTAATCGTTCAAACCATAAAACAAAATCTTCAATTTTACGCCTTAGTATAATATGTAAATACTACGTTGAGGCACTTTAAATATTAATCATCAGCAATCGTGATCTATTTTCATTGTTGAAGTAAAATGATATAATTTCTTATAACATTATGAGATAAAGATCGTGAATAAATGGACTTCGTTTTCCACGAATAGATAGTATAACTTAATACGAAATTCAACCATTCGTCTCAGACTCTCATGAGTATATCATTTAGGTCACATTTAAATCTACATATAATTACAGCAAACGTAAAAAAAATATGAAAATGTAACATTCCAACTCTCATTACACCGCTATTGGCTTATATAATGTATTCATAGTTATACAATAAGTTATTAATTTTATTATTCTTCCATATCTACGCTACACAAAGGGTGGTCGTAATGCTTAGAGGCATTTACTGGCAATTAACCCAAAGTGAATAATGAGAATATGTAACTAGACGCAAGCAATAATAACGCAATAACTAAGCAAACCCAATTAAGAGTTAATACGTATGATAATAAATATATGTAATATACAGCGATGCTTTTCCCAAGAGTTAAGGAGAGATGAATTGTTCTCACTAGTAGTAGGCATTCAAATGTGTTGAAACAAATATATTTTCATGCGTCTAAAGGTAGGTATATAAAATAAGGATTTTATTACAAATTTTGATGCGAATACCGGTAACATTATTCAAAACACTGATAAGAATAACATATCTTGGTAAAACAAACACATAGCGTTCCGATTCCAAAGGAGGCAGAACCTAACCGTGGTAGCCGTATTTTCTTAATACTTAAATGCTTTTATAGATTATTTATTTTACACTCAGCAAAAAAAGACAAGTACCTACACACGTTCGGCACACAAACATTTATCCTGGCTGAAAATCGAACCCAAAATCTTCTTGAAAATTATTCATAACCTTCATTAATGGTTTTAAAAGTTAATTATCATTCTTCCAACATGCAACCAGAGTGCATAACAAAAAATGTTAAACGCGGCTATCGGTGCGGCATCTAAATTTCACTCGGATACCGAGAGCCAATATCCACAAGAAACGTGACTCCCCGGGGGCGTATTCCTCAACGTCGAGCTCACGTTCACAGTCGACCAGTCCCGACAGTAACTGCATTATACTCCAACACAAACCTCGCGGCGAACGGCGCTCGCAACTAATAACTAGCAATTATACTTTATAGTTACATTTCTACGCTTTCAAAAACAATACAATATTCTTATTCGCCACTACGTTGAAATATTGGCAAAGCGGAAGAATGTTGAAGTTTCGCTTGGCAAATATGAAACACGACAAGTGACACAGAGTTGGCATATCCCGCGGTGTGCAACGAAACTTCCTATTGCGCTAACAAAGATCGAACCGTCTTAACCTCGCGCGCCGTCCGAGCCGCCGGAAACTTATGCAGGTCACTGTATATATACTCGTACAGTGTCCTCAACACTTCCTGTTCATTTTCACAACGGTCGTACAAATGTTACACTGTTGTGTGCCGATGCGAATATTTGCATTGCAATGCACCTTCCGTCAAGTTAAGTGCTGTTAAAGTGAGAGCTTTCCAAGATGAAAGCCGTCAAAACTATCAAGTCTACAACTCACCTTAAAGTGGCTAATTAGGAATAACGCTTAGACAACTTCTAGTCTTCTAGCTTTTGGATATATTCACAACAGACACTTGCAGTTTAAACACCGTTCAAGTGTTCACGAGAAAGTAATAATTAATGTAAAGTTCAGTGAACAGGAAATCTTCGGTGATTACGGAGTAAGGAAGAATTACTCATTGACAAATAAATTATGAAATATGTATTATATTACATTTATGTCACTTTTTTCGTAAAATCTTCAGATGGTAGATAATATTTTTTTCCCGCCCGTCCTAATATAACAAGGTAATATAAAAAAATCACGTTCAACGTGTTCTATGATGATTTTAAGTAAAAAAAACGACCATTAGCAGTTCAATGAACCCTAAGTGTAGTGTACAAAGAAACTGCGTTATTGAAGTGAATAAAAAATTAAACAAAGAGCGAAGAACTAAATTCGCAACTATTATATACGTTCCTACTTCAATATACTGCGTCATTTTTTACCTTTAACTTGACAATTTCAATATTAAGAAGGAAAAATGTTACGTCATAAGGAGCTGATATCATGATTGGGCATTTTCTTTACACTAGAAGGCACGTAGGTATACATTATGTGCTGAATATGATAATTAACAAGACCTAGGAGGTGCAACTTAAATCACATCTAGGGGGCGTGAACGCTACAACGAAGGTCGTGGGTTCCATTCGTAACTATGTCACATGTCTGTATTATGAGTAGGCACAAATACTTGCTCTTTGTTCGAGTGTAAGAAAAATATGTATATACATACATAAGTGTTGTACAATATAAACATACACATCTACCTATGTTTATCAACTGTCCGATTACTGGGTACAGAAATATAATTGTCTAATTGAGAATCGGTTAGCTGTGTGGAATTTCCCTAATCATTTTCAAATTATTATTATTATTCCTTGCCTTGATCGAACATCACAATTTCCACGGTGCAGTCTAGTGGGATACTCTTGATGTGCACACACTCTTCGCCGTGTCCGGACTCCTTCGGGCACATGGTGTCCGGCGTGACGTCACCGGTCTGTGTCAGCAGCGGCGACTCTGGGTACGTGAACCGATGACCGTCAGTGTGACCCCAGCTTTCTGTAACACGGAAATGACGTCAGTGCGAACTACAGTGTAAACATATGTGCCTTTGTCAGTCGTTATCCTGTGTAATTGTGTCGGAACGGAACAAAGGAATTTTGCACAAATATAGTGGCCGAAATAGGTATGTAGGCCTGGCATAAAATTGCTCCATATAAGCACCGTGTATTTATGTAGATGTAGATGACAGCCAACTTGGGGTACAATTGTTATTTTCGTTTCGTTTCGTATTGTTATTTGTATATTTGTCAGACATGTGTCCCTGATGTGAAAGTCTGAAATAACTGAGCTATCGTGGTTTTTCACTGGTCTGTCAATGTTTTTGAATAATCCATAATATAATTTTCCGCAACAATTATAACATCCCCTGCTTCCTTTGTTAGCAACAGCAGGCAAGACTAAGTTCAGTTAAGTCTACTTACGCAACACTTGAATCCCATAACACTTATCGCAATATCAACTTACACGCCTCAATGAATATTGTTATATAATATATTATATGATGCACGTGTAAATTGCCTGATATTGTGTAGTTTTAGTAAAGTTATTCTACTAATATGCAAGATACATTAGGAGTAGGAAACAGAAGGTTACAAAAAATATACATTTAAACATAAGCAAAAAAAATATAACAATACACAATCGGTAAGTAGTATGCAGGTACCATGTAAAAAATCATATAATTTTATGAACGGAGTAACTCATTTACATAGAATTACATTTAAAAAAAGAACAACACGAATATTTTATACACATTTAAATTACTTCTGCAATATTTTAATGCGTCCAATACTTTTAATACTCATTTAAAACTAAACCAACTGCAATTAAAATTAAAATGAAAATATAAAATATTTCTATTGTACATATTTAATAGTTCCGTATCGAGAAAAGGATTAGCGATAAGTCGATTCGCATGTAGATCGCAATGGCAATATTTAATGCATGTTGTTCCTAACGCAATTGCAACTATCATAAGCCTTTATGGCTATCACTAGGCAATAGCGTAGCTGAGTACTTGTTACGTCAGAGTTACCTGCGGATAGTAAAATTTTACGGTCGGCGGATCACAACTGTTGGTACACGACTGGATACAACGACAATCACGTTAAGTAGATATTAAAAATACATAGGTACATATTCTGTCCCTCAGCAGAACGATTTTGTAGATTGTAAATTCACATAGCACGGATGATGAAAAGGCAAAGGTCACTGGGCTGACGATACTAAAAATGATAGGAGTAAACTGGATTGGACTAACGAAAGTAAAGAAGACAGTTGGAGTAGCCCTTTACCCAACGTGGCCTATACTTCATATAAGCATTTGTAGAGCGATTCAACTACCAATAAAAAAATTGAAATATTTTCTATTAAGAAAAATAGTTTTAGTAGCTTTTCGATATCATATTTAATGAGTATTGTTTTAAAAGTTAAGACCCCAGTTAACAATTAAACTATAATAAGAAATTTATATCGTCGCGTTAATTGCATGTATTTTAATAATCACGTAGGAAATAAAGAACAAAGTGCCTAACCCCGTTCGCGGTGTTATCCACTGCCACTCGGATATCGAATGAATAGACGTGATTATCGATTGAACACAATGGGCTGTCATTAAAAATAGCGGATGCACGCGTTTGAGACTTATGACCTTTTGTCGTTTGTAATAACTTTCTACTTTCGATACACCAGTATTAATCCTACAAAAGCAATCTCAGCTTGTTGGTGAGAAGACGGAACTCTGGAGATGGGATAATGGATGTATTTCTACGTGACAACGTATTGGGGTCAGTGCCTGTCTAACAAGCTCATTGAGTCCTAGTTAAAAATAGCATAGTATCTAAAAGAATCGGTCTAAAGACCATGGATCTATGTCCACATGAATACTACAGGCAATTAACCTCAGTACAACAGTAGCAAAGCACCTAATAGTATGTACGTATACTAAGTTGAATAAAAGTAAAAAAATATATGCGACGTTAATACAGTTTTGTTTATAATTCACAACTTCACTTACGACAGTCAATCCCAGATTAGACAAAGCCTGTGCTATGGTAATTAGGCAACTGATAAACTATTATACATATAATGTGCATTTCTTAATCCACACCTATGTAAATATTTGTACACAAGGATACAGTACAAATATTCATTTTCATCTCCCAAATATCTTTTCTAGGCAGAAATTGAACCCGCTACCCTCGGAGCCGCGACTGTGACTAACTGTAGGACTAACGTGATTGACTACGACATACAAAACAGCATAACCAAGTTAAACTAGAACTAAATGTAATTGTCTTAACATCATGGCCGTGATCGCCGCATAATTTCCATATATTCCATTCCATAATTTCCGCATACACATTTCCATAGAGACCTTGATACGGTTTTGTAGGAAACTTTTGCTATCTGTTAAATGATAATAAATGTAACTCGATTGAAAATCAGCAAAAATAACAAGAGCTCTGGATAGTGCGAAACATAAAACTATTTTCTCATACTTGACATTTGATATTGTTTTATGATCGAGGAATAAAATATAAGCAAACATTCACCTGGTGTTGAATTACGTTAATGCAACGTGTATAAATTCTAGGCGAAAATAACTTCGCACTACACATTACCATCTACTATAGAACATCAACAACGTCAACATTTGTTAAATTTTAAAAGAATAAATTCAAATAATACAATACGTAATTACATAAATGAATTTGCCTTGAAATAAAAAGTAAAACAATATTTATATAATAACTTGGTAACAAATAAAATAGCAAATATTCCTTTAAATAATAGATAAGGTAAGTAAGGTTAGTTTTTAATAAATCAATAATTACTTACTGAGTAAAACATACGTTAAAAACAGATTAGGTATCAAAATCATTTCAGTTATATATTTAAAACAGTTGAGAATGTTGTAAGAATACATATTCTGCTATTCTTCGTATACATACTCGTACGTTGCTCAGTAAATGCAATAGCGACCTACATTTTCGTCCGGTCGGCAATCAAAGAATATTTTTACTTTGACGTTTAATGAATAGTATTTCTATTATTCGTCTATAAAGACTACGAATATATAAATGGAAGCGTTTCCAGATAGTCCTAAAAGTTTTTACATATAGAAAACTTAATTGAGGTAAATTACTAGCCCAACTAAACCAAAGTCAATGTTTATGTCTATAGCACAATTAAAATAAACTAATATACTTAACATAGAATAACATAAAATTTTTGAGTGAAAAATAAAAGCGTCTTGCTTTGCACTATTAATATCGATAGTTTGTAATCTCAAACAGTTATTTCCAAAGAAATTATATTTCCTGTCTACCGGACCTGTCTACATACATATATCATAATGTGAGATGACTTTGCGAAATGTTATACCTGTAAATATCGCAAATCACATATTTTAGCTTAAATAATCACATATTATGTGTACTATAAAACGAAATCGGTATACGAAAGCATCATTTATAAAGTAAAGGAGGTTGCATCCAGCTATTACGGAGATTCAAGCCATAATCATGGCATATTATATGCGGTTACAGCGCACGCCATTACCATCGCCGTTGATTACTTCACTTTCCTTATATACATTGTAATAGGCCGTGAAGTTATAGTATATTCGTATAAATAACGAAGCAACAACGTACTAACCGACTACTTCAATGTTTAATTAATCTCGAAACTAAACTGAACCCGAAGGGAAATTACGTCAGCTAAAAAACTTGGTCACGACGGTATTACCACGCTTTACAATTCCGTTTGTACTTTCGTGCGGTTGATAAGATTCTCTTTTTAATGTAGCTTACATAATACAATAACAATACGCCCCTACAAATTAAATCGGTTCTGTTCGCTTCTAAACGACTTTGATATATTATGCTCATAGAGCTCGTCTATATGGTATTTGCACATTATGGATTACCCAACATTATCGATCATACACTTTTTAGTGAGTGCCAGATACTATTAGTGTCATACAGTATGGAAAGTAATTTGTAAACTTTATGTCACTATATTTTGTGTAAATGTTACCTACTTAATTTGAAGTAAAAGACAAAATACACAACATTGACTCAGATATTACTTACATGTAACAAAACTTAACATAATGTTCATTTGCGCATAAATTTACTATACAACATGGCCATCAAATATTTGGTTCGGCGTCAGTTTTAACATAATTACACAATAATTGCGACCCACTAACACCTTTAGTCGCCTACTTTGAGAAAATTCTTATGCAACAATGACGCGAAATGCTCATAAGATGGCGTGACTATATTTTTTATCCGAGTTATGTAGTAGACATCTAAAATTACATGTATGAATAAATGAAGCGTACAAAATGAGAGGAACTTCTTTTGTTAACTTTTTTTTTAGATATTAACAGTTTGACGTGCCTTTTATTCTGATTGTCTATGATAATTATATCTCTCTGGTGTCTTTAATATTATTCACAATAGTCTTATTGTCACTACTAAGGAAAATAGGAAATATGTTTCTGATGATTAAGAACTTATTTTTTTTATCGATAACTTTCTATTTTTTTATTCGTCGAGTCAGTGAAAACAAGTATTCAATCTTTAACAGAGGAAATGTCTTTACCTTCATTAGCAGCACAATTTGGTTATCACTTGTCTTTTAAACGTGTATTTCTAAACTGAATATAAAATTCAAATTGATAATAACATTGAGATAGCGAAATGTATTTCAGTCAGAACTAAACATAAAGTATGCTTTTAACACCCCCATTTTGTGCTTATGTTGCTGTGAAAACACATTCCAATAGCGTTCCTTAAGTAACTGAACTCGTTGAAGTATTAACACGAGACGTAAGGCGTCGAACACTTAAGAAATGCAGTTGAGATGGTGTTGTAAGAACACATACTCGATTCAAGAGTTTTGCAAGGCCTGCACGAATTCGTTTACTTTAAACACGTTGCGAACGGGAAACAATCGCTTAGCGTGCGAATATCTTTGGGCTATTTTTATTAATTTGGTTCCGCGTTACATAAAAAGCGTTGACATTTGCGCAAACACACGAAAACCGGGGTCGGAGAACGTGAATAAGTAATTGTCGCTGCCCTTTTGTTTTTGGGAGTGTCAGAGAATCGTTTAAGTTTTCTCTTTCATTCAACGGCCAAAGCCCCGGTGGGTAAACAGCGATATTATTTTGACTGAATCTTGAACAGTTGTAATTTATTTAACTAGAAGTTTGATTCAAACACAATGCAAACGGGGTCTGTATGATACACTGATTAGGTATACTACGGACATTAGATTTGCAGGTCATAAGGGCCTTAAAACAGATCGAATTGCTACGCACTTATTTAAACAAATGTTATTCAAACAAAACTCGTTTAAACGAATATGGTTCGAAGTAAATAGGTGCGTAAAATGAAATATATTAAGTAAGCCGCATAAAATCACAATGAACAACTCCAAAATTGAAAGGGAAAAGACATTAGAATAAAGACACTGATTACCATACGGCAAGGCTTATTTAGGTTTATAATTCATTCAGTCAAAAGACCATTGAAGTCAAAGAGGTCACAGATCAATAGGCTGAATACACGCGGCCTTGACAATCGTGCTCCACGACGCGACACTAATGGGTGACAAAACATACTCACCGTTGGCATTTCCGTTGCGATTGCAAACATGTACTACAATCTGTACTGGTGTAAAATTGAGAATATCAAACTATTTATTCACGCAACGTCAAACAACATCAATAACAGAACAGACAAGTAAAAACAGACATCATACAGTCATACTATAACATCGTTTTAAACTCTATATTTATATCGGGTATTGATAATCGACCTACAAAATATTCTTCGGAAAATTACGATATATCACAGTGACCTGAATACATCGTAAAAAAAAAACTGAAAATTAAATCAGCTAGAGAGCCACTAATCATGATGAGACAATTGAATGTCAATTGTAACAAACTTTCGACGCGCCAATAAATACAATTAAAATACTCACCGATACGTTTCGTTGAAATTTGTCGAAAGGAGTAATTAAAAGGCACATAAATTATCTCGTCCATGTCCCCGCTGAGTTCGGGCGGTATTTTGTTGGCCGCGTGCACCTCGTTCAAACACAATACACTGTCCATACTGCACTGTTCGTTAACCATGGTCGTGAAATCACGGTTCACTGGATAATCGTCCACTTTATCATTGTTTAATGAATATTTTGCATCTGTATCTTTGTATTCTAATTTGGCTAGGCCTTCCAAATTTCTCTGACAAGAACTATCAGCGATTACTCTCATTTTGTATGTACCGACAGGCTTATTAGCTTCCAATATAAAATCTGCCCGCTCTCCTCGCCCCAGACTAATAGAGTCAACTATCTCTGCTTGGATTGTATGACCATCAAGGGCGATAAGCTGAAGAACGTGTCGCTCTACAGAAAACTTGATAGCACAACTCTTTGCTCCACCGCCGTATGCTAAACGAAATCTAAACCTTTTGCCGTATTCAACCAAAAAATTAGTTAATGGAGCATCCGCCGATTCTGAAGTATTTCCTTTGCCATTGATAAGCAATGATTCGGCATTGGGTACCTTAGCAGTAATGCCAGCCAAAGGTCCCATTGAATGTCCCCACTCAGAAACGTAGATTGTATGTTCGGTCGCATCCACATCGTAAAGACTTCTCAGGGGATCCAGACGTGCCGACTGACGAACGATGAGTGCTCCAGACAGGCCATCCGAGGCATCCGCAGCAGAATGAGCGTGATACATATGTGTACCTGCCGCTGAAGCACGGAATTTATATTGAAAAGTGGTATAAGCCGGTTGTGGACATTGCGTGAGCATTGGAGCACCGTCCATGAAAGGAGTCTCTTTCTGAGGCTGCCCGCGCCAATGAATCGACAGGGTATGCGCCGGCGCTCTATGCACTACGTCCACGACGAGAATATCATTTTGACAGACGTGAAATGCCGGAGCCGGCAGTTCTCGATTGGCAGATAACACACCACGTTCCCTACCATCCGCTGTTATGCACGTGGATGGACAGTCCAGATCACTCGTTTCCATACAATTACCGCAAGACCTGTAAACATATTAAACGAAGATTACTACTGTTTCACATGGTAAAAGCGAAAGCTCGTTTTAATTCTATTAGCACGTACTTGCTAAAAGTCTTGTAAACCTCGATCACAAGTTTCACGCGGCATATCATAGGCCAATCAAGTTCGTGACACTCTCGATCGCAGTTTTCGAAATACTCCTCTGAAAAAATTAAAGGGATTTAAATACTGTCTAACAAGTTTATTCTTTCCAAAAAACACCAAATTAACTACCGGGTAACGTTTTAAACTTTGTCCAAACTTTATGAAAATCTATCGAGTCTTACGTAGATGAGAATTTATTTTGTATGTGTACTATAAAATAGAGACGAATTGAGTAACTCCTCCTTTTTGAAGTCGGTCAAAAAGCAATTTTAGCTTTATGTGGTCCACTGAAAGATTCTGTTGCAATATGTATCGTGCCGACATACTTTTAACAGACTGCTTAGATATAACGATCTATTTATCATTGTAATTACAAAGGCTATTATTATTATTATTATTGAGAATTATTTAGGTTTACTCGCGTATAAAGTAAGGAGTTACAACTAATTTGCAATATTTGCTGTATTAAAACTGCCAACTTTTCATACCATAATTAGTACCTCTACATACGTAGATTACATGTAGATTAGATTACACTAAGAGTTTATTTACTTTGTTTTTATGGCAATACTATTAAAAGTTTATTCATACTATAATTTTGCGCAGAATTTACTAAAAATGTAGGGTAGAATTCACTAACAATACGTACATATGTATATCAAACATCACACTCACCTGGCATGGGGGTGAAGTATACAACCACTATAACACTGGCTATAATTATAGCCAACACGAGTATCCTCTGCAAGGACATTAGCATGTAGTTAGGCTTCTTTATCACGGCACTTTGTGAGTCCAATACATCCTTTTCTATTTCCATGTTTATTATTCTTGCTTCAAGTTTTTTTAAACGACAACTTATTTAAGCATGTAAAATATGCGTTCCCCTCATCGTCTAAGTCATATTGCTTTTAAATGTCGCGTACCGATACCGAGTTTGTTGACATTGAGGCGCGTAGGCGTCATCCGGCGCGGCCTCGCGAGGCAACCAGCTAATGGCGACTGAAGTGGAAATCCAGCGACCATCATGCAGCGCAGCGAGTTGCAACATCGGGTGCACCTTCCAACCTCACGCCACTCGGGCGCCGCGCCGGTGCCGATGAGGGCTCCGTTTCGGAAGTAAATTGGTTAGTCGCGTACTGGACTCTCACTGCACCATTATGTAACATCATATTGAGTAAGACGTATTATATTAATCTACAGTAATGCGGCACACTCTTGAATAATATCTACGGGCCATATGACTATTATAAACAGCTGTGCGCTAGAAACAATAGTGCCGTAACAGCGGGAAGCCTCCGGTATCCAATTACAAATTTAATTAAAGTTCATCTAATAACCACCTACACATAGTTGGATCTAGTTAAGTACTCGAAAAGGCTCTTAACATCAAATTACAGTTCGTCGTCCATTCTGCTTATTAATTAGTAGTGTCATAATATTATCTGTTAACTAAAAGATTGTTTACATTACCAACATAACAAATTGTAAGGATACAAAACCGAAGGAAAAGAGATTTTACTTTAAAATAATATTTTATGTAGCTAGCTTTAAATGAAAAATTTAGAACGTGACTTGAAAATTAAAGAATCCAAAACCATTGTTTATTAAAGATGTGCTCAACTAGGCGACCTTGGCATAAACAGCTTTCGTTTTTAAAAGTATATACATAAGTAGGTACCTATGTTCAGGCAAAGGTTGCTTAAGATATCTACGGCATTGGAGGGTAAAAATAAAACATAAAATACATAAGTTACTTATTAAACTTATAATAATTACGTAATTCCGTATGACCATTATAAGAAAATAATACTTAATTGATTTTATTTGTAAAATGTAAAATCTGATTATACACACTAGGCTTTTCAGCCACAGTCAAGTTATAGCTCCTAACAATAAAAACGCTCAATGTACACGCACTAAGGGTCTTTTTCTTGGTACGGGGACGGGGGTAAAATATAAAAATATATACCGCCCGCACGCGGAGAGACTTAAGCTTGCATGATGGGAAAATTAGTTAAAATTACCACGTATTACTACATGAGCTTCACGATATACATTTGTACTGTTGTCGTTTTAGTAGAACGAAACGGAAAAAAGTTGTCACCGCAAATCATAAGTACTTACCAACATCCATCATTCAAATAAGATACAAAAGTGATTATTTTAGAAAAATATCGAAATTTACGGAAACATCTCGATTTGGATTATACTTCTATAGCAAGTTTGTAATTCGCTTCAACAAAATTTTGTAAATAGAATGTTAATACATTACCTTCACAAATACCTTGCTATGCGATAGTAAGAAAATCCCTAAAGAAAGTGGAAATCGTAAATTGTTCCTTCAATTTATGGTTTGGTAATGGTACAAAAATTGCAACATCTATTAATTTAATATCTGTATCACGAATGCAACGTAGTTTACGTCCTTATTTTTAATTTTGTGCGCGCATTTTTTTGTCGTTCTACGTGTTTATATAAAGCCTGATATGTAATATACCTGAATGCTAACAAAAAGGTAGAAATAATAATTTATTATCTGGTACTTGAACGAATTTCCTTTTATATAAATAACATGACAGAGCTTTGATGAAGTCCTATATAAAAAAAGGCTACGATCAAATAAAAGTATCTTGGGCTGAAAAACAGATTTTTATGTTTTTTAAAATGCCTATGAATTTTCTATC
>DWQT01003270.1:0-12729 GCA_018244895.1 Myscelus amystis hages | reverse complement strand
GTGTCGAGTAGTGACAGCCTGGTTATTCAGCCGTCCACCCTAGGTGATTTGGGTGTATAAAGTCTACCGATCCGCACTTGGCCAGCGCGGCGGACTAAAATCCTCTCACTACGAGACCCGGTCTAACATTGAAACAATAAAAGAATCGAAAAGAAATACCTCTAGGTTATTCACTTTAATGGTTATTCATAACATGAACATTTTATTTTTTACTTTTAAATTCATTACCACCATTACATAACCACTATAGATAACTAATAAATAAACGTCCCCTCTCGGCCGCTCCCCCCGCGCCCCGCAGGCACGCCAACCTGATGCTGAACCTGTTCTCGCTGATGGCGGACGCGTCCGTGCCGGACATCGCGCTGGAGCCCGACAAGGCCGTCAAGAAGGTGCAGGACAAGCTCAGGTCAGCGCGCCTCCTGGGGTACCGACAACCACAGCTCGCACTCCAACGAGGACATACTCATACATACATACATAGCCATCACGCCAGGTCCCTAAAGGGGTGAGCAGGGCGCACCGAGTGCCAAATATCTCGGTCCTTACAAACCTGTCGTGCTTCGTCCGCGACCATTGCTACCTATTAACTATTACTCCTGCACATTACTCAATAAAAACAACATGGTTACAGGATCTTCCAAGACTGGCAACACTTGCTGGTCTAGCGATGCTTCCAGTGTTGCTAGTGTCCACAGCCAACGGTGCACACAAAACCTGCCATGACAATGCTCATTGGCCTATTTATTGGCATAAGTTGTGTCACTCGAGCTGTGACGTCACTTCCTATGCCCGCGTTGGAAGGCTGTGTACGGTTACAGTATTAATGTTTGTTAATATGCATGATGTTTCCGACCGCAGGCTCGACCTGGGCGACGAGGAGGCCGTCCACTACCTACAGAACCTTCTGGACATGTCCGTGACGGCGGTGATGGCGGTTCTGGTGGAGCAGTTCCACAAATTCGCGCAGTACTGGCGCAAGTAACACGCACAAACACATTTAGCTATTTTTTTTTTATAATATGGAAGTAGCAGACGAGCCTGCAGTCCACCCGATGGTAAGTGGCTACTGCCGCCCATGGACATTTGTAATCGACTCCGGATAAGATTAAATTACTACCTCGGGTCGACCACCGATGCGCCTCTACCCCTGAGGACTAAGTTGGAATGCCTCGACAATGTATGTCCTTTCCACACCCTTCAAACCAGAACACAGCAGCGCTTAACACTGCTGTTATAAGGCAGAAGTAGGTGTGGCGGTGGTGCCGCCGGAGTCGACCCGATATAGGAATCTAATCTTATCTGGGGTCGATTACAAATGTCCATGGGCGGCAGTAGCCACTTATCATCAGGTGGACTGCATGCTCATCTTCTACTTCCATATTATTAAAAAAAAATGACAAGTACAGATAGACAACCATCCTTTTCTTTTAAGTCTGGTGTTATTGCAACCCTGGTCAGGTACAATGTGGTTTAAAAAGTATAGATCTTAGCATCCAGTACCTAATGTTGATATTGATGTTAATGTGCTTTAATATCAATGGAATTACCAAAACATGGTTCAAGACATGTGGGTTGTAGCAATATGTGAATGTATTAGACATATAGAAACACTACTTGCTCACTATGGTTATATGAATAGAAGTATTAATCTTTATGAAGTGGATTACTCGTTAATGCATGGATAAATGTTGATGTACCAGAACACCGTTAGGCCTAGCAAACTTAATTATTAACGTAGTCATTAATGATTTATCATTAGTGTAAAATTACCTTTGTTTTGAGAACAATCTGTGTCCAACAGTGGGATGTGAGACGAGCGGACTCCCAAAAAATATTTAACTTACAACCTGTTATATTTCAATTGCTTGTTAAAATTACATTTCTAATGTATTAGGATGTAAGAAATTTATTTTTGAAACTTAAAGAAAACTATGATTACGTGTGTTCTATTATTAATCATTTCAATGACTGGGCCTCTACAGGCAGCGCCCAGTTAATGCCTCCAGAAGCCATAAAGGGGCGTGGTCGCTAATTTTGAGCAATTATGGCTTAAAATGTTGTTTAGCTGCCAGCTATATTACCTTTGCTTCTTACTAGCTACCAATGTTACAGTGTATTCAATTGGGCAGGTGTATTTGTTGTTATTGTTAATTATTGTAAAATGGTTTAAATATTTATATTATGTTTTTGTATCATCTGCATGTAATATTCTTTGGATAATTCCATTCGAGTATTTAGTATATACAAAAATTGTTGAAGTTTACAACGATATTTATTAATCCATTGATAATATTATGAGATTTTCTACAAGTTACATTATAAAGCAGTGTTAATATAATCGCAAGAACGTTATTAGTATGTAGTATTAATAGCTGTGTCTAGGGTTGCCAGATGACAGTCGTTTTGTTGACATACCCGGCATTTTAACACTAGCAAGAACACAGGGAATAATTGTTAAAAACAAATTTCCCTGCAAGAGTAGTAGAAAAAGTTCATTGATTGTACTGGCTTAAAAGGCTGGATACTATTGCCATCAACAAAATTATATGGGTGAAGATCAGTATTGGTTCTGTAATTACATTATATATATTTAGAATTTAAATTTATATTATCATTTATCTGATTACCATAGTATACAATTTTCAAGTTTTTAATCAGGTGACAGTGTAGGGGCTCTTCGTGTTCCGCAGTGTATTTAAATGAAATTCGTTTTCGTAGTATGAATACTTATAATAAAAACGGTTACAGAAAATGTTACACGCGTATTTTAAAAATGATGTTAATCGCAATGGAGACCGAAGCCGAGTGCCTCTCGGAAGAGAGGCCATTGGGTCGGCGGTTGCTCGGGCGCGCACGGGCTCCGGGCCGGTGCGTCACGACGACGTGGCCCCATGGCAGGCCTGCCGACGATGATGTACTGCTCGGGGTGGTGGATGCTGGGGTGCAAAGTCCACGGACAGCGAGCGACGTGCCCGTATATCGCTCACTGCTCGAACAGACAGTTTGTGGAATATTCCAGAATATTATTGATATTTTTCATCTGGTAACTCCAGCCATTTCGTTAATAGTATACTAAATTGGTTTTCACATATACCCCTATGTCCCAGGCTGAATTGTTGAGATACGTGGATTAAAAGGCTCAAAAGATGTCGATCAATATATGGCTTTATCCGGCTCGCAGGACCAATGTTCAGGCGGAATTGTTGACATACTTTGGAATAATATCATATAATTAGCAACATCTTTTAAGCGTTTTAATACGCGTATCTCAACAATTCAGCCCGCACACCCTGTGTCCCAGTAAAAACATCAAATGAATATTATAGTATATAAGATGTATTTGTAATGTTGTACTGTGATATTTTACGTATTGGTAAAATTAAATATTTTCTCACATATTATATAAAAATTGTTTGATTTCAAACCTACTTTGTTAGTTTAAATTTTGAGGTTGTTGGGTATGAAATGATTAGTATTCATTGATAGGATTGTTAGTAACATTGGATAAGTCAGTCAATGCAATGATGTATACTGTCTGGATCAATTAATATGTAAGTAATACCTCCGACACATCACGAAATCTCTCAAAAGTATACACCAAACTGACTGGAAATGTAACATAGTTACCGATTTCACAGTGTAGTCACACTAAGAATGGATTGTATCCAAACTCCTATTCAAAAATTTAATCCAATTCTTACCCACTAACACATCCAACCAAGGAAACCAGTAAAACTAACCGGTGCTGTAATGAATGTAATATAATTTACCCGTGTAATTAAGTTGCGAACAGAAACATTGCTACTCTTGAGCACCGAGTCACGTCTGGTATATATATTGGCCGGCTTTCAAACCCTTCACCGGTTCACCAACTGCTTTAACAAAAACGGTGCAACTTGGCTTTAGATAGTAATAAAAATGTACTCAACACTCCGAAGATAAATAAATTCACCTTTGTATATTTTATGGACAGTAAAAAAGATTTGTTAAAAATAATGTTTTAATAACCTTCACATACTTGCATACTGAAAATACACATTGTATAAAACAAACAAAGTAAGATACTCTACCAAATTAAACAAAGCCATCTGTCCTAAATTAGTCAGAGACTACTATGTATAAAAGAGAGCTGATACACATACATTTCTCAATACATACTTAGTTGCTGAGATATATGTAAATTTAATTCATACTATCCGGTCTTGGGTGAGATTGAATCTCACAACACTTGACTTAGTCACAAACACTATATTGACCCAATGTGTCTGTTTATCAGCTTTTACGTGTTAGCTGCCATCAAATCACTGCCGCTAGCAACACAATCGCTGGCTATATATATCTTGCTGCCCGTCAATGACTGGATGACGTCACAAGCTGCTATTTCCGCGTACGTCACACCGCCGACAACGTACACGAGAACTGTCTTCGGTTTCAACGGAAACCCAACAGTTTTGTCACTCTTTAGTACTTTCAACAATGCTTTCGCGTCTATAGAGCCGCATTCCAAATTCGATTTATCATTTGAAAGTTCTATTCCATTTTTAAACTTTTCAGTAACTGGACCCCCCAATTTTAATTCTGACAATGGTGATAACTTCGTGAGGACCTCGGCAAGGGATTCCGAAGTGAGAATAGCATTGCACAATACAGCTATCAGTGGGACATAGCCACCATTGAAGACATAACCGGGTGAGCTGCCGGTATCAGAACTTGTTGGCAATTGTTTCAACTTGTTCGCTGTGGTTTGAAAGCTAGTCTGCCATTTCGGAAGCCGGTCACTCAGGGAACTGATATTAGAAATGTTTAAAGACAGCTTTGGACTAGACGGCTGTATAAGCAATCCGGCATTGGTCAAGTTGTGAAACACATACAAATAATTATAGCCAAAAGCCAACAAGTATTTATTTACCAACGAATTGTATTCATCATAGCTGAGACCCTGCGTTAGACTCAATAAGCACATCAATCGCAAACTATTATATATGTGTATGTCTGTACCGAAATTCTCATCGACAAATGTAAAATTGCATTTCCTATTCCTATTATTCAACATATCGCTTTCGGTCACAGTCAAATTTTCGAATTTATTGTTCATTTCCGATATGATAGTTTCGCAGGCCAACACGTGGTTTACAAGATTCTGTTTAAACAGCGCGATCTGTTGGAGCTTTGTTGCAACAAAATGCTTAATCTCCTGTATTCCTAGCGCTTTGATGTCTTCATTTTTCAACAATTTCGCTTTTGAGCTTAAAACACTTAGCACTTCAGAAAAATGTCTATGCTTGATTTCATTGTACAAACTATCTAATGAACTATCAAGAGTTATGAGTGTATTCTTCGACGGTACCTCTGTTTCTGGTACTATTAAAAGTTTGCCCTTTTTCAATTTTGTTTCCTTAACATTCAAATCGAGATGTCCACAGTTAATGTTGAATATCTCGCTTAGCAAGCCGCTGTAAGTGGCCGGAGTTAATAAACTCGATGCATAATCCTGGTCCCTATCTACTATAACCACAGCTCCAATGTCTAACGAACTGTCCGTACTTATAAATTCCCTTGCATAAGCATTCTTTTGTATCTCCAATATATCTAGTACACAGGCTGATAGCTTACCGACTGATAGAATTGTTTTTGGTTGTCCAGTAACATGAAAAAGACTCCATAATGACATTGAAACACTCGATAGTAAACAATGATTGTGCTCCACAAATAGCTGCTTGAATAAAAATGGCAGCTCTAAGCTCAGCACTTGCTCGTCCAAGCTCATCAACTCCCAAGCGAATGAGTGTAGCTTCACAATATCATACAGACCTTTATTCTCTAACAGAGAATCATATGAAGCGAGAACTTTAGGTACGATTATTATGTTAAAGCATTTTGCATCTGCTAATGATGGATTTTGACTGAGTGCAGAGGAAATATGGTCGAGGACACATTTGTACTTCTGTATGCAAGCCGGTATAAAGTAAGTCCGGATGGTGTTGGCCGTGGCACCAAGTTGCGGGTCCATCTTGTATATCTTATCAACGCCATGTTGCCTGTAAAAATATAAAATTGAATGGTTAATATACAGAACAGTTTAAAAGTAAAATTGATATGTCAGCTAAAGGTGACAGTTGAGTTTACAATTTAGTTTGACACTCTTGGAATCCTGGAGTTAATGTTATAGAATCTTCTAACACATGAAGTTATCTATATTTGCAACATTAAGTTAGCGAATGATGGAGATGTATTTCAATGTGAACTGGTTGTATTAAATGGCATCACCCTGAATGAAGATTTTTTGGACATTTCTGTTTTTATTTATAGTACAATTACAATAATACCCATACTCAAAATTTACTCAATACTCAAAATCTCTTTGTGCTTTGTGAATATTCAAATAAGAGAATACAATGGGACAGAGCAACCTATTGAAAAAGCTACCTAATATTTTCTTACCTCAGCCAGTTCATGCCACATATCCTCTCTAAAGGCTTAATGAGTGCATGATCAATAATGAAATCGGTCTTATCTCCGCATTGAGACAAGATATTCTCCAATTTGTGTCGCGAAATAAGGCATAATGATGACAATTTCGCTGATAATGGGATATCCATGATTACATAGCTACCCAGAATTATGGGCAACCTTTTACTGTTTCATAATAGATTTACACATGCTAGTAAATATCAACTAACGTAACGAGATGATTATAATGAATATAAATTTTATTTGTACACAATACACATAACATAACAGTTGCTATTTGACGTTGACTGTTGACATTAATGACAGTTACGATGTCAATTTCAGTACTTTCTTTAAGCCCCATTTATTTAAAACTTACAGCCTATCTTAAAAAATTAATAAAAAATTATTTCTTTTATTTCAATTAATCAAAAATATAAATCACACATGTCACCTTTAAATTTTAGACTTTTATAAAATATTTTGTTAAAAGCCTTTAAAGAACACAGATCGTAAAAATATCATAAATAAATACTACTTTCGCTCCTTTACAAGCAATGTTCGTTAAAAGATGTTCCTGCTGTGACAGAAGCGGCCTTGACGCAGGTTTCCGGTCATGCGTCGTTGTCGGATTCGCCACTTCCTCCCCTCTCCGCCTCCTGGCCGCGGAGAATCGCTCGTCTGCGTATAATCAAAAATTTGTGAAATGGCTGCGAGATTAATAAGGAAAATTGTAAGTTTGTAGATCAGTGTAAAAAAAAAACAAATTTTGTCTTGCATTGCATGCACATCCTACTCTTTTAATCCTCGCAGGCTGCTAGCTAATTTTTTTGCTATCCAAAAATAGCCCTATAGTTATGTCGAAGAATTACATAAAAGCGCTTTGGAAGCCTTTTCGTGAGAGTAAAGTGGTCGAAAGTTTACTGAAACTGTTCGACTCGGGGACGAATAAGGGTGGCGGAGGGGTTGTGGGCGTGAAAAATGAGGTTAAGGTGATATTTCGTTAGTTTTACTATGTTATATGGGTTGAGGTTATAAGCTGGGTATTTTTCGGATTCAACTAGGTCCCGGCAGGTAGGGTGGGCGCGGCGCAGTACAGCTCGGGGGTGCGGAAGGTGACACTCATCCCTGGCCACGGTATCGGGCCAGAAATCACGGTAGCCGTGCAGAAGATCTTCGAGGCCGCAAAAGTGCCCATCGAATGGGACGAGGTCGATGTCACAGCCGTTCGGGTAAGTCCCGCATTATTCCTATGACTAAGATTCCTTTATTTTGCGTACTATATTTTTAATAAATATTTTGTTACTGCTGTGCCAAGTATATTTTTTTAATCGATTGCCAAACAAATGATTACTATTGAAAAAAAGCTTTTAACATCTAGTTATACATGTTTAAGGAATAATACACAGTTTCGTTCACCATGACTTATAAAGAAAATATACAGTATTTTTGTCCAGTCGAATTTGTAATCTATCCTATACCAATAACATAGGATTTATGAGTTTAAATTAGTTTTTAAATACTATTTTTCTACAATTACAACATATTTAATCAGCTGCCTGTTTTTTCTAAATAGGAACCTGCAAATTTATGTTTTAAATGTAATGAATCTTATTTAGGGATGTCCAAAACTGTTGCTGTCCAAAGGTGAAATAAACTGATTAGTTATGGAATCAGATTTATTTTTTATGTATAATCATCTAAGTAGTTATTACTGATACAATAGCATTGTTAATAACAATATTCCTCAAATGGTTATTGACAATAATGTACTAAAAACATTAAATTTATTGTGAGAATCGTCTGTTTTTTTTCTTCTAAATAACCTTTTCATTATCATTGTCTGATTAATGTTTTAATATAGTGATTTAAAAGATTATCTTCACTGTGCATTCAAGTTTTAAATATAAATGATAATTATATATTACCTTTGGACTGTGTGAATGTATGACTGTCCGTATGATAAACAACTTTCTTTTTTTTTCGATAAGTAAGTTTATAGTCTGCCAGCAATTTTTTTTTTTTAATATTATGTCAGTTGTCAGGTCATCATTTTGTTCAAATGCAGGATTTCTTTGACAGCTTCTCATTTTTCTAGGGTCCAGATGGCAAATTCGGTATACCACAGAAGGCGATTGACTCTGTCAACGCCAACAAAATCGGCCTGAAGGGTCCCTTAATGACCCCGGTGGGCAAGGGGTACAGGTCACTGAACTTGGCCTTGAGAAAGGAGTTTGATCTCTATGCCAATGTCAGGCCTTGCAAAAGCTTAGATGGGTATGTATTGTTTTATAAGCCTTTAATTTTTTTGATTATTTTTTTTTATATACCACATGTATGCAGATGGCCTGATATATGACAATTTATAAAAACATAACATATTTATAAAGAACAGTTATTTCAATACTACTAAATTCTTTGTATGTAAATTGTTTGAAACTATTTAATCAAGATTCTATTTAATTAATTTCGATATTTGAATTATAGTCATAATCGGTCAGTGCAGGAAAAAAACAACAAATCTGTGATTAAATCAATGTTAACATGGTCCGACATTGGTCTTAAGTACACGATAACAAACACATGTCAGGTGGAAACCACATCGGTCTAGATATTGAGTGATCCGAGAATGATTGATACCGCTATGATAATCCCCACAATCAATTACATTCCTCTCTTTGATAACGGTTCAATGTAATCTTTTCATATTATCACGTGTTGGTGCTATTTCGTAACATTGTACTGATTTTCAGGGTTGGTACTAAGTACTGACCGTAGATGTAATATTCAAATACTTTGTATGTCTTACGCATTTTCATTTTGACGTGTAAATTTGCATCTATGGTAGGAGGGGGGGGGGGTTTAACTAAAATCTGGGACTACAATAGATCTTTGTAATTCCATATCTATTGTTTACGTTGATTGGGGTAGGGGGTGAAGTATTGCGTGCAGAGGGTAGTCGGAGGGAGGTAAAGGCCGCCATTCTCCTTCCCGCCTAATAATTTCCATTTCATATGAATCTTGCCTCTACATAGCAGTGGAGGTAATGTTTGTTTCCAATTTTAAACAACGTTTAAACCAGCGACCGATTTTACGATGTTCGCGATACACCGCAGCCCTGCACGCCCACCGCTAGCCTTGTCCTTGTAAGGCGCTTGGCGTTGTTACATAAGGATTATCCAATACGAAATCTGTAGTAGTATCGCTTGCGAATCGTATTTTATCTCCACGTTATCGTATCTATTATGTACGTGCGTGACGATGCGTCGAGACGCGATAAACTTTCAATCTGTATTTGCCAAATTTATCATATTAGGTATGTATGTGCCCATACGGTTTCGCCCGTATAGAATGCTAATAATTTATATCACCAATATGACTGGCCTTGACTGGCCTCGTGGTCGAGTGATTGGACACCCTGACAGATAAACAGGTTGTGGGTTCGATTCGCACTTGTTTGCTCTGAAACATTTGTGTGATAAGCGACTTTGATTGACCGGTGTAGTAGTTAGGGTTAGTAATGGTTAGTGTAAAGCAAGGTACTAGTCAATAACTTGATATTATCGTGATAAAGATGTACTTGATTCCCTATAAATGTGATAAATCACATTCTTAACTAAAGATACCACTCATTGTACAAGTCACATTATTGTATAGTAAAAATAATGCTTGTTGCAAAATTAATAAGTATCAAAGTTATGAGCTAATTAAAATATGTTATGAATTAGAGAAACAATATCTCCAATCCTAGACTAGTTTTAGTGTCCAAATAAAAGGACAAACTCTTCCACTGTCTTATATTTGTATAGATATTTATATTGTCATACTTTATCAATGTCAATGTCACTTACTTTTATAGGTATATGTGTGTGTGTGTGTGTGTGTCTGACTCATTTCCTCTTCCTATATTTGTTTACTCTTTGCAATAGTAAATGAACGTACCGATATGCTGTAACATGGGGCTCTTCAGACGTAACGTTAAAGGGTACCTTCAAGGCGGGCACCGGTAACTCTTCTGAGTTGCAGGTGTCTCCAGGCGACAGCGACCATTTACCATCAGGTGGGCCGTCTGCCCTATTGCCATGTCCTTCTGATTAGATTCCTATCTCGGATCGACCACAGATGCGCCGCTACCCTGAAGACTAAGCTGCAATGCCTCGAAAAAGTGTGTCTCCTTTACCACACCCTTCAAATCGGAACACAGCAGCGCTTAACACTGCTGTTATAAGGCAGAAATAGGTGTGGCGGTGGTGCCGCTGGAGTCGAACCACAGAGGGTTCTACCAACTCATTCGAACAAATGGAGTTACTGCATTTTTCAGTGGTACATTTTTTAGCACTACTTGGAATATTTTTTTGTAATTACATACGTAAATAATGTTTATAAACAATTTATTTATTTACCAAAAAGATGGTATTTTTCAATTAATCGTTTCCATAAATTATAACGAAACTGACTTAGATTCTTGATATCACCTACATTATAATGGGTTATTGATAACTTGTCTATGTCTACGTCTACGTGGGAAAGAATTCTCAGGCATACTAGACGTAAATGCAACCCTAAACGAAAACAGTGATAAGGTGAGGTTACTAAAAATCACCCACTACCATTTACCTAAAACCTCTTAATATTTATTAAAGAAAAATAAATCAGGTATATTATTAAACTGATACAAAAGAACAATAAATTGAAACTGTTTATCTATGTACCTAAGCTAGCATTTATTTTCTTTGATGTATCTATAATAAAATTTGTCAAATTGTCTTAGATCTGTTACTCTAAAAATATCTATACTTTCATAACTAAACTGGTTTTAAATTATTACGATAAAATTCTAAAAATGATATACCTACATTAAACATTGTTTATTTCATTACAGTCCTAAGTCTATGGATTTTTTATGAATGCAAAATGTCGGAAACTTGCCATAAGCAAATCAACAACTGTCAAGTCATTCCTGTTCGCTCACGTATGTCATGTCACCGTCACTTTCGATATAAAGAAATCACGAGAAAACAGCTATTCTCTCTACGAAACTATTTAATTAGGTACTATTACTGTTCTCATCTCTTAATGTACTGTCCCGAAACTAGATCATTATGATACGTAGTCGCTGATATACGAGTTTCTGAGTGTTGTGAGTGTTATTGTTGAGTTGTGATACAAGTTCCGATGATGGCTAGCAACCGAATTCCGTCTGGACCAAATACGCCTGGGAGTCAACAGACCCCGACGCAGCAAGGAATAAAAATCTTTATCCAAAGGGACTATTCACAGGGCACGGCTGTGAAGTTTCAGACTCGTTTTCCGTCAGAACTTGAAGGCAGGGTGAGTAAAACAATTCATTACAGGGACCAAACACGCCTTAAAATTGTCCTTGGCTCAAATTGATGGTCTATCTTAATGCTTTACGTCTTAGAACTATTAGGGTATTGTTCAAACAGGACCTTAGCAAAGTAACACAATGCTTAGTCCAAAATATGATATGAATACTGGAATGTTCTCTTATTGTCTCGAAAATAAAAGAATTGTAGGTCACGCCTATTATTCACTTTTTGTAATAATTTCAAATTTAGAAATTCACTGATAGTAGTTTAAAAAAATTGTACTGTATGTTTATCTACCATAGACAACATTAATTTTTAGAGATTGCTTGTTTTCTGTAGAGGCTGCACATACATAGATGTAGAAGTATGAAACCGGAATTTTTTCGTTAAAATTAATCGACTGTTGTTCGAAATTGATGAAAGATATTTTGTTCAAAATAATTGCCACTACTATTTATGCATTTCTCCCACCTCTCCGGCAATTTATGAATGCCTCGCCAATAAAACAGTGCTTCTCTTGAAGTGAAACAATTATGGACCCATTTTTGTATATTTGTATGAATAGAGGCGCTGCTCAGTGAAGGCATATCCCAGTGTCGAGTAGATCAATCAGACAGAGTCAGGTCTGGACGATTAGCCGCATGCAGAAGAATTTCTCAACCTCACACCTCCATCTTTTCCCTGACCCACTTTGCTGTGTATGATAGAGCATTATTATGGAGCAAAATAACCTGGTGGTCCCTTTTTTATATTCTCGTTATTTTTATGGAAATTCAGCTATCAGTACTAACAGTTTTATCAGGTATCAGGAGGTCATAATAGATCACACTCTTCTTATCCAACCAAACACAGCAATGTTTTTTTTTTTTAAAGACAAAAGACAAAAGACAAAAGACATTTATTTGCACAAATATGGGTACATTAGAGATCTTAAAAAGTTACTAGT
>DWQT01003269.1:0-12731 GCA_018244895.1 Myscelus amystis hages | reverse complement strand
ACTGCTGTTATAAGGCAGAAATAGGTGTGACGGTGGTGCCGCCGGAGTCGAACCACAGAGGGTTCTACCACCTTTAAAGATAATGATGAACAGTTGCATATGCATTTCATTTTTTATGTAACTTTCGCTACACCAAAAATGAAACCTTATCATTTATCTATAATTATTCTGTGACCGTAATGATAAAATGATTGCATAGTTCCTTGCCGCCATAAAATCTAATGATAGTGATGTTATTATATTTTTATTGTCAATCACAATGTTATTTATTCGATTTATTACAATGCAACATAAAGAAATAGTTATTCTAGTTAAATGTTACATTTAACTAGAATAACGAGTAATACAGAATAATGTAAAAAGCGTTTTTACCTACGAATAGGGCTGCCATTTGTAAAATGTGTACCTACAAGTATAAGTCGGAAATATCCAATTATTCTTTTAACCTTGCAAAAGAAATTAATATAAAATACGTCGTTCTTACATAAGGATAGAAATAATAATTATTTTCCTGCTTGATTGACTCATCAGAACGGAGTCTCAAATACTGTAAGGTATTACCTAAACGAGAAATGTAAATACTAGGTCCATGTAGGTATTATTACAGAAACCTTGTTAACGAATCGTACCTAGACCTGCAATTATTTATTTCATTTATTTTTTCATTTATTTCATTCATTTATTACTTAAGTTAACTAATACAGTTAAAGTTAATTGGCATAGTAGCTTAATTTAATGAGGACTTCAAGTAATAATAACGTAACATTAATTGGAAATGGTTAGAAGTCCTAGCCTAGGACTCCTAATGTAAGGCATCTTCTTTTTAAATCCACCAAAACAGTCTCTGTGGTATTCACATTTCAAAGGCGTTCATTGTTGGCTATAGGGCCCCTCCAAACATCTCCATAATATAATTCACAATCCTCTGTTTTTTGAACATACCGTTCCGCTTACCCCAACTTATTATGGAGCCTGAATTTCAAAAAAGATAATAAACAAAAGTTTAACGACTGTAACATAAAATTATAACAACTATTTTCATGCGCATAAACATTCGTATGTGGCTACTTTAAATACTATTATCACCTATTTGGCCATTAAAGCTTACTTAAATAATATTTACTACTATTGTTCTAGTGTAGTGTTTGTTCATATTTACATAGGTATACAACCATAAACTGTTCGGCGGTGGAATGTGAATAGGGGATATATTATATCATCTGGTGGATGGTTAACTGATTACCTACAAAGCGATACATAATTAAATAAGTAATTATGTAATTTTAAATGTGTAATTGTAAAACTTTAACACTTAAATTGCTGTTTATTTACAATATAAAAAATACTACTGCTAGTGTTTCAATCCTCTTATTCTTAACATTTAATGAATTTTATACGAATGCCATTTAGTCTTTAAGATATTTGTTCGAACATTCCAAACATTTCGTTGACAAAAACTAATTGATCGTGTCGCTCGAGTAACTTCAGAAAAACACTCAAGGCTGAATAAGTAAATAAAACTGTTACTCTAGATATCTATTTGGTTGTTGTAACAAATAATATATACTGTGATTCTCAAATAATGTACCTTTAGACTCTTATTAACATTACGACCTTCAATAATAAATATACATATGTACGTGAAAAAGAAGACGAAAACCAATAGAGTGTTCCAAAATTTCTTCATCGGATTTTTTAAATATCAAATAGTTACTTTGATATATCAAATGGCTATGAACTTCATGGGTAGTGCTTTTCACCGCTTACTACGAACACGAATATATACGAGTATGACAGGTAACCACAAATAGACACGTAACTCTACCGGAAGTCACACAAACGCACTATGTGGCTTTACATATTGTGAGACCATCTAATGCGCTTTTTCAAAACACACTCAAAATCAAATTTATCATACAGTAAAATTTGAGTTAACCATCCCTGTAGTGGTTGTATTTTGTCGACTGAGTGACTCTTCACAATATATTGTTTATTCATAAAAGCGGACAGAAATTTGGAAGATTCACAATTGTGGCAAATTGCTTATTGCATCAGTTCTTGTTAACTTTTGCTTCAATGGGGCTGTTTCTCATTACTTATATGCTCAGAACTCATATAGTGATATAATCCTCGTAGCATTTGTATTACATAAGGTCGCGTGGAAGCTCTCAGATACATCAAAAATTACCAAAAGTCATATTCAGACTATAATGGCGTTGTATTTTATTAAGATATCTTATTACAACAATGTAATGTAATCTGCTAACGTGTAGGTTAACGTGAACACCTGAATCAACAATTGGTATCGTATCTCTGTAAGATATTAGTTTCAATTGTCAGAATAGGTAGAGATGCGGCTATCTTTTATATTTACAGAATGACGATGAAATTATCGACGTTTTTATTATTTTATTTAAAGTTGGAGAGGATATAACCAGAAAATAATGTTAAAACAAATACTATGAATTATTTCGGCAACGTAAATTAGTTATTGTCATAGCATTCAGTTCAACAACAATGACTTTAGACAATTGGTCAAAAGCCCATCGACATCAATATGTACATTAAGATCGTAAAATACGTTATTAAGATCGTAAATATTGTTCCTAAGTCAAGACCATTCCATTTCCACATTGAACACGACGCCCTTGCCCTTTTGCATAGAAATGCTTTAATTCAACTATCAGGTATTTAGAAACACACATACAAGGCCGCGGTGGTAACTGTTCGTATATGAACTCGTGCGTTTTAGTGAATATTTTATTAACCACCACATTAATATCATATGAATGACCAGTGTGGTTAAGCATGACCACGTCACGTTACTTAAAAAGAGTAGGTACCTAGGCTGACTCAGCTACTGCTATTACGAGTATATGATGAAAATGTAATTAAGGTTTACGATTTTTATTCTGGTCTCTTTTGGATTCTTTGGGCGTCTGTTATACCTACCCTTCACACAAACGTTGGTCACTTGGTAAATATTTTTGGTCTTTTTAGCGATGCGTAAAAATATTATTATTACGGATTACGGTTATCCGACGCCTGAACACGACGTATAATTGTCGATGCGCGACATTAGCTTACACCGCCAATTGTTAGAATCTTATCCAACTAACAGATTACAACTATTTGTCAGATAATAGACAAATAATTCGAAATAAAAAAAATTGTGAATATATATTGAAATATTCTAAATTTCAATATGGATCAAAGCGCACACAGTGTGCAAAATTTCATTAAAATCGGTTCAGTAGTTTAAGAGTCCATCGCTGGCAAACAACGTTACACATAAATTATCTTACTCTTACTAATATTACAAATGCGAAAGTTTGTGAGTATGGATCTTTGTTACTCTTTCACGCAAATACTACTGAACCGATTACGATGAATTTCGGTATGTAGGTAGCTGAAGACCCAAAATAACACATAGGCTACTTTTCACTTTATCACGGAGTTTTATCCCGGAGGGATCGGGATTTGCACGGGAATAATGAGATTTTATTTTGGCGACACGAAGTTCGCCGGGCCCGCTTGTTATATCTATGTCTCAAATTTGTACGCCGTAAAAGGTAAAATACGGATGGAACTAATAATTTAGTAATATCTTTATACCCATATTTGTGCAAATTATATGTCTTTGTCCTTCCGTGTTGCTCGGGACAAACATTTGTCACTTGTGTGAAAAGCCAGCTTGAAAAAGTAATAAATATCGAACCGGTGCAGGTAAATACAAAAATGTTCCAAATTTAAATTGAAACCATTTAGATAAGTCGCCTCTTATACGTCTGTGGGAAGTGTGTTATGTTCTCGCATACATCAATATCTTTTTAGCCGCTTTTATAGCAATAAGGACATCAATTCGATCCAAACATTTCAACTCGAGTATCAAACGCACGTATATTTGTGTCGACGTAATGAATGCGTAATGGTGTGTTTGTAACGTTGCAGAACAAGCTGCGGAAGAAGAAGGTGTATTTAGCGATTATACTGATCATTATCGTGTCAATTATTATCATTGTACTCTGTAAGCAATAGATGTCTTCCCGCTCGTCTTATTTTATAAATCTAATTACTTTACAGCAATATCATTCGACTGTGTTAATAGGTAATTGATACCTATTTAGTATGTGTTATGTAAATAAAAATATATTTTGCCTTTGTATTCGTTCATGTGAGAAGTTATAAGTAAATATTTTGATTTTAATTAACTATACAATAAAGATATTCTTAACAATCAGTAGGTTTGGCATGGGCCATTGCAATCTTTTGTTGTTTCATATATAATAATTAATGTATCGACGATGCATGTGTCCATGCAGTTATTAACAATTTTCCTTTTGTCTTATTTGTTACCGATATTAAAAACGACATTTATACATGTGCAATTCCATCTCGGCTTGAATGATTGGTTTTGAAGCAGAAAGTAAGCCGTATTCGAAAGTCGTTGTGAACACTTTCTCCTGATAATTGCTAGTGATTCATGGATCATGTATTTATTAATTGTAAAACTTAAGTTGTTGGATGATAAGTAAACTTTATTTGTCGGCTAAAACGCAAAAAAATAGCCAAAGAAAGCAGAAATTTCTGTAACAAAAATGTAATTTCATTCAGCGATCTTCCTCTTGAGCTGTATGCATCGTCAACGCCACAAAAATTCTGCATCACGGATTGGACAGAGTGATGCCTGCTCCAGTTAAATGTTATTTTGTTATATAATGTATATCGATATAGATAATATTAGTTTATAAATGTACCTACGATATTCATACCTATATTGAGAATTATTTACGGCTTAAATATATAGCTATCACTTAGTCATTCGATGTGCTATGTAGGTGGATATTATTATTATAATCATCACTTACATAACAGTGATATTCACATAATATATTATACTTTTTTCTGCTTTTATTATTAATTATTAACGTTATTATAAGAGAATATTCATTATTTGTAAGTCTGATATATCGGTATTGTTAATAAACTTTCACAAAGAACGACGTTTTGAAATTAAAATTAAATTTTTCACGAAATGGTGTAACGGTGTAATGTAATGGTGTAATGTTGAAAAGTAAGTGAAGTCGCCTGCGACGAAGTTATAATAGACCAGCTGACCCGGCGAACGTTGCTTTGCTATATAAATTGCTCTATGGATGCAAAGTCTTAGCCCGATCGATTGAAAATTGACAAAGTTTCATACATACTTTCGTCCCCTATTTTATCTCCTTAGGGGTAGAATTGATCAAATTCCGAGGATAACTTATAAAAAATCGCTAACGAACTTAAACGTCTTAATCAAAATATATGGCATTCTGATAGCAATACTGAGCCGACTGTTAGTAAATATGATAAGTGTATTGATGTCCAATAATAAGTGATTATTAAACTACAAATTGTGATTGAATGATTAGCGCTTTATGTGAAAAAAAAAATATTGATTTATAATATTTTATTATTTTATTTTTATTTTATTCGACAATATTATAAATATTATCGCAATTCAAACAGTAGAAATTTTATATGTACTTCTCATATTCCGAAGCCGCGGGCAAAAGCTAGTATCGCGAATTTCTACTGTTAAAAATACTTGATTTATAGGAGTATTCTGTATATTGGGAAAAAATATTGTATAATTTTCGCAATGAGACCGGGCATACTAGCAATATACTTTATCATTATCGAGGTAATGTATTAGGCCATACATGTATTAGGCTTTTTGTATATAATTATATTCTACATTTAATAAATCTCGTTTTGTCAATTGGTGATTTTAAAAAGTGCAGTTGGCACCTTTCGATCGCATTGAATTCATTGGAACAGTGTGACGTGAAAGTGAAACGGAGGTTATAATTTATTAATCTGTGTTTCCTCGCTGTGTTGTACTTTATAATCATGCGCTTGTAAATAGATTTTTGATATATTGTATTATCGCTTTAAACTTAGTACATAGTGTATCGATTTCTTGAAGCGACAGTGATCGCTAATATTAATGTTCGTAAACCTAGAGCTTTTGTTATATTGAAGTGATCGCGTTACTTTTATGTAAAACGTTTGAGTAGTGGCGGAGGTAGTTCTTTAACGGACAGTAACCGCTAAGTCTGATGCCTAACGCCCCCCGCGAAGCATGGAAGCGCTTGTAAATATCGCGTCTTTACACCGAGTTCGAACCAGTTGTCGGCGCAAGAATAGTCGCCGTTTTAAATCCTTTTGTCATTGCCAACACGCTATATCCTATTATGTTCTAGGATGATGTACAAGCGAAAGGACGTTTGATTGTATTGAATTGTAATTTAGCGAGCTTTATTTGTAAAAGAAATTCTTTATAGACAATGCACGCGGAATGTGTTGCATTTCTTTTGATTAAGAGTTATAAGAAACTAATTAAATTGAATTGAATGTAATGAAAATTGAATGTAAAATTTTTTTCTTACTTATTCTAGATGTCATTTATTTTAAAGAAATATATCCGTCGATCACTAAATTTGTTTTATTATTCAAAGTCGGCAGTGGAACCCCCATTGAATGACCTTCAACTATAATCATAATGATACTTAGTAAAGACTTATTTACTTAGTAATGACCAAACAATAGTAAGTACAGTTCAAAATGTAATATGTATGTGTTCCCTTAACGATGGCCATGTACGCAATGATATAATATATGTAATTAATGTGGCAGTGTTGTGTGCGTATGTAATTTCTTAAGATATTATTGTGTTGCTATATACATATTTGAAGATATTCGACTGGCCACTTAGAATAATAATTAGCAACACTGCTTAACGAGTGATTATGGGTTCGATTCTTGTCCAGGTAAACATGTGCGAGGAGTACATTGGTTTGCTTTGTGTTATAAAAATTATTCATGTCGTAAATAAGCTATTGCGTTACCATAATGCTGATCTAATTGCATAATTTGGAATTGGTCAGTCGTGTGAAGAATTTACACCATTGCCTGACGTTTTTATTTTTATCAAGTGTATTGTTTTCCACGGTAATGTAATTAACTTTAAAAAATATTACACTGGTCAGTAAAACAAAATTGTTTTATAAAATCACCTTTATTACTCGTGTTTTAATTCACACAAATTATAGTCAAATATACGAACAGAACAACAATATTCAGCGTTTCCAATTGAGTTTCTAGAAATTAGGGTTTACATAATAGATTGTATTTCTACAGAAGCCTCATTATAATATACCGGGTAAAGTCGTTCGTGTGACGCGGCACCCAACGAAACAACTTTCAGTGGCCAGTAATAAAGTGTTGATAAAATTAGTTTATATAAATACAATTTGTACCGAACCATTTCGTTTGAATCTAGCTAGACGTATGGAATCCATACTATTACATAACGACATTAGTCAGAGGCGACTACCACAGCACACAACCGACATTTCGCGGCACAATAATGATCATTTACAGACTATTCAGATCTACTACAGACCGAAGCTATTCTAGCTACGAGAGAATTTTCATTTATAGAAGATATCGTCTACGTTACAAACGATCTCGACACGACACGCAACAACCGGCGCCACGGATGACTTGCGCTCGATTGTCTCGATACTTCCACTCGCTATGAAATATATGGGGATACGTGTGCATAATCCCAGCAAGCCCGCGCCTTCCCGGTAGGAATACTAACGACTACTGCAACTAGATGGCTTCGCAACGCGCCGATACCTGCCGCGATGACTGTCCTACGCTGTGCTTCTGGCCGTCTACGTCTAACGAACATTAATTATGTATTTAATATTTGAGATAAAAATTGTCAATTGTATTACATTAAAGGTGCGGTTGCGCTAACATCTACCTTCTATATTATAACCGGTTAACTGTAACATTAAGGTAAGGTAAACGATGGCTTGCTAGTTTTATGCAAAATGACGGGGCATCATATTGGACAAGCGTTAACTGTAAGTGTTAAATAAATAATTCTAATTGTAGAATAAATAAAGCTTAAAAGTAAATTATTAACAACAATTTCAGGCACCAAAGGACCGTTCCGCGTTGTTGTACCATGGAATACTGATAAACAATGTAAACCAAAACACACGTAAATAATCTAAACGAATAACAAAATAGATTCAACTTTTAACGTGTTTCAGTAGTATATATCCTTACATAAAGTAAATTACGTGCTTCAGCTGGTTTATTAGATACACGTGGCATTAAAAAAGCAGCAAAATATTCATCCAAATGTTTCCATTGAATAATTAAAAACCTATATTGGTCTTAGCATAGCACCCAGCGACCTCTTTAATGTACCGCAGCCTCTCAAATGTCGGTTCTAATCACACAGATCAAATTTTCTCAATCGTATTGAGACCAAGGTGGGGTTAAATCGCTGTCACCCAGACTTAAATATCATTCGGGACACCTCAACGTACCATGTATAATAGTAACAGAAGTATCTTAGATAAATAAGACGAGTCAAAATATGAAACTTACACATTATGTACAGATTAGAAAATTGGAATTAAAAAACGTCTCAAAATTCGTTGTAACTGACAAAAAAACGTAATCGATACAAAAAGTGGAAAGTACTGAAAGTTTGCAAGGGCATTGCGACTCTGGTCCCACCTTCGTGCGGCTGCTGGTCGAATGACGCACGAACACGTGCCACAATGAATACTCGATAGTGATATACACATTATATGTATTATTCGTGGATCTAAACGTTTTTTTTTTCTTAAAATTATACAATGATATATGTGAGCCGGGCGACTCGCTTCTTGTTCGGAGTCCGACCGGCCGCGCGCTCGCTCGCCTACTATCTTGTTCTCCTCCCGAGATATGTACACTTACACATTGGTTACATCATATGCCAATTACGTTTGTGCATCAGACACTAACAAGAGCCCATCCGATCCTTTCCTCCTTTAAAAAAATGTTACGTTTTATCACTTCACTCGAGCCGATGCCGGAACCGGCCACTCCTTATTTTTTAAAATTAAAGCGTTATGTGACCGGCAGCTTGTTCGGGTAACTACATTCTGATTTGAAACAAGCGTGTCATCTAAATACTAATTTATATTAAATTTATAATTCCATACAAAATAGTAAATAATAGTTAAGAAATTAACGTGTAAAAAATCGATACAGTATAGTAACAACATAAAACATTCCCGCATTTCTCACCGGAATAACGCGCGACGTTGTTATGCGGAGCGCCCTTCTCGCTCGCGAGATGCAGACCTAGAACTTAAATTGTGCTCATTAGATCCATTTCGTCTCGGCATATAACTATGTTCGGTAACATGTACCGCGCAGCCGGTTGTTATTCCCCTCGTAGACCTTAAAACTGTAAACATATAACACCTCGAAGAGATATGACAAATTTAAGGGTTCAACTTGTATACAAATAAATTAACAGGAGAATTTGGATTGTATTCAGTTTGCTTTGGGGGTTTGTCAGTTGTGGGAAATGGGTTTTTTGTGAGGGGGTTTGCATCTAGGGCGAGGCGGCGGGGCGGCTGCGGGGGGCGGGGGCGTCTAGCAGACGACGGCCTCCGAGATGGGGTTCTCGGTGATGCGGATGACGGGCGAGTGGCGGCACGCGCGGCGCCGCGCGCCGTCCGACAGCCGCCGGAACGCCACGATCTTCGTCGGCGACAGCGGCGCCACTGCACACACAACCGCCACGCGTCATACCACAACACCGCTACAACATCGATCCGAGTACAGTACACATACATACATACATACATGTGTCGCACCCATTATTAATTTACCACGTATTAATACAAACACGATTGCGTATTTCGCATACGACAACGGTTTTAAAATATGCCACGTATAGTTGCCGGTTTCATAACAATAATAAAATTAACATTTAAGACAATTTTCATATTTGAACAAAGGGTGTAAAAAAAAATTAAGCACAATGTAATCGGCCCTTGTGTTATTATATCACCTAGGAACCATTGCATTTCAATTTAGGCATATGTACTTATACGTTTCCTGCCCTTGTCTATATACTATTTGACTATACAAACGTAAATCATTTGTTTCTATAGTTGTAACACGAGGAAATCATCAATGGCTACGACACTGCGTGCGTCGAACACTTATTTCCTTGCGGAACATGGAACATGTCTTGGCTTGTGAACCTGGTGATGGTCTCATGAATAAATGGTTTGAAATGAATATGACAGGTACAAAACACTTGATAACCCAAACCCCATTATCGTATGTTTATAAATAAAAATGAACACTATTTGTGGTTCAGATAAAATTAAGAAGTCGTGTTGAATGATATTCTCCTAAATATATATATGTTTGTATTAAAAAAAAACAATCACAAAAACTTCAATAAGTAAGATTAATAAATTTTAATTTTAAATAACACGGTTTCTTACTTGATTAATTTGTTAAAAATTATAGTTATTAAACTGTATTTTGATAATAAAATTACAAAACATATAGTTAATACGAAACCTGTTTTGACGATAAACACAGTAGAACCACAGACAATAAAAGAATGGTGAAAATTAATGCAAAGAGTAAAATGATTTTTATTCTACGAAACATTTATGTGTCGATTTGTGCTGACATAAAAACATATCTAAGTAATAAACAGATTCAGTATATCTGGAATTGAAAACAAAATAGATAATTAACCATTAATCGTTGGAGTACATCAGAAATATATAGACAGACAACTTTTGCCGTATTCTAAAGGAAAAACTTAAATCCAAAACACAGTGAAACATGAATATTAAGATGAGCTTTAACATCTGTTTCAGCGTCGATGAATATAAATTCTAGACTTGCACTTATTACAATTACCCATACCTATATATATAAGTATATTTTTATTGGGTAAGTAGGCTTGGGCCTCTTCCGACCTTTAGACGCAGACTCGGTCTGTCTCACAGTTCGCCATACATCGCTATTACCTTAATAAAGGCCAGAATTTGTTTATAGCGATGCTTTCGATATCGTCTGGATAAAACGCATCCTCTGTCACATAAAACTGCGTTTGCAATTCAACAGTGTTATGAGAGGATTCATTATTAGATAGGTACATATAATATTCGTAAATTTTACACGCGCGATGAAAGCAATTACAATGTTGTGAAGTCGAATGAAATGGTGAGTATATTTGATGCAACAAAATCATAAAAAATAAAGTATGACTTACTGTTTCTACTTAAGCTTTTAAACAACATACTGGCTAGTTGACGATACTGGACTTCGATACGGTACTAGGGCGGCGACTGAGAATTTTTTGCAATGCCAACACAGCTACCGGGTGGAATGGAAATAAAAAAAAAAACAAAATAAATAAAAAAGTAAATAAAGTCATTCGGATCGTGCTGGTAGTGCGTACGTCACTACGTTAATAACTACACTATCCACATAACCAATAATAAAGAATGCGTCATTTTATGAACTAATAAAATCATCTAGTCACTCGAAATTCAGTTTGGAATAAATACATAGGGCATGTCACCTTAGGGCTGTTATTGAATAATTATTAAGGTTTGTTTAGTCATTTTTAAAAACGCATGCCATATTTTTGGATATAATCAATCACTAGGTGATGGCATCGGGAACGATGCTTGTTATCAATGAACGGACTATTAACATTATAAATCGTGCGCAAACAGTTGAAAATAATAGCTATTTGTAGAAATATAGAAGAATATAGAAGAATCGCGCCCATACTTCAGTATGACGGTGATCGTCTTCGTGTTTATCACGACATCAAATTAATCATATACATTGATTAACTGTATCCCATTTATTGAACTAACAAATCACAAAAATCAATTCCCATTTGTACACGCGCCCTTATGAAACTGGTAATGCCACTAATGATTAAGTTCCAAACAGAACAATTTGCCCAAATAATAGGTATCACGTTCACATATTACTAGTAAATCCGTTGAGATTCCAGTCTGTGCTTGGGTGGAATTGTTTTTGCACGATGTAATGAGAATAGTCCGCTATAACATACTATTTCTATCTACATATAGCTGTAATTTTATACAAATACTGACGATTATAATGCTACACTTAGCTTAACTAGCATGCGTGTACACATAGCGTTACAATTGTCATATAAGGGCTGTTTACATTTAAGAAAACACCATACATAAGCTTGGGTTTGGGAAAATCGTGACACGTGTTGGACAGCTGCTACTGTGGTAAAACAATCATTAAACAAAATCTGCGTACCTTTTCTTCATTTCTCGATAAAAATGATGTATAACGGAAAATTAAAAAAATCTTTAATTAAGAATTGATGTAGCAAAATTATTATGAATAAAAAATACACAACCAAATTAGCTCATACCCAAATAACTTAAGCGCTTTACGTTTAGGTTGAAGCCTTCCCTCTCAGCTATTTACTATAATGATATTATATTCATATATAAATACTAATTTTCATAAAAATATTGAGAGGTCGATAGCACACTCATCAAAAGTGTTCAGACAATCATAAATGATTAACGCACTCAATAAAACGTATTAGTCAGTTGATTATCAACCGGTTAAAAAGAAGAAAAGAAACATTTAATTCCCACCAACAAAATACAGTTAAAATCGCCAACTCCGCACGCTTGTTATCAGCAAAGCATGAAATATACCCACGTTCTAGTTGAATGTTCAAACATTATAACATGTGCGACGGGCCTTGTGGTCGAGCGGTTAGAGACCCTGACTGTGAAACCGGAGGTCGTGGGTTCGATTCCCACCCAGGACAAACATTTGTG
>DWQT01003268.1:0-12732 GCA_018244895.1 Myscelus amystis hages | reverse complement strand
TATCAATTTCCAAGATATCGTAATATCATTAATATCGTAATAATATTAATATCGTAATCGTAATAATATTAACATTTAAGTAAACAAACAGTTATAATAAACATTATATCACATTAGCACGTATCCTTTTCTTAGAGCCGTTTTATTATTATATTCAGTAAACATATGGATTGATTTTGTATTTATGGTACGTGTTTTTTGCAAAGTTATTCAATTATTATTAAGAGTGTAAATCTCTATATTAATGTAAGTTATATCTGTGTATCTAGTAACCTGGGATGCGTAGGAATGGTGGCGGCCGACTGCGGCTGTCGACAGCATTTGTCAACACGTCCGATGTCAAAAGCAAACATCCATTCACAGCAAGGGCAGACATAATCGTTACCATTATTAAGTACAGTCACAGTAAGGTTTTCATAGTGTTTGTGTAAAATCTAGTCTGATCCAGCCTGAATGTCCGATTTGTTTGCAATATTTTAAAATTGTAGCAACATGTCGCGTGTATAATGTAGAGTTAGTAACGAGCACCTAACTTTATGTATGTACATATACATACATACATAAATATAGTCTTTATGTTGCCTTGTAAAACTCATAAACATCTGGTTTAACTCTTACACTCATAATGCACTGCAAGCGTACACAAAATCAATGGTAGCTGATTGTTATACGCATAACACGCAAGTTCATTAGCTTATACATATGTATATTGCACTTTATATTGTTTATCTATTGTTTATGAAACATGTGCGGTAATAAAAATATTGATGCATATTCTGTTATTTCGAAACAGAGCCTACAGTTTATTATGTGCTCAAATAATAATGTTATTACAATGTAAAATTAAACTATATGTATGTATATTGTACAATTTATATGTAACATAATAATCTCACTGTGATTTGTTACATTAAAAACTTCATTTATTTGCATGGCATATTGCATGGTTTTCCATCTAAAGTACAACCTAGGTTGAAATAGGTCCAAAATCGTATTACGACACGTTTTTGAGATAAATACCGGTACCACACACAGGGAAGGTGAAATTTATTACCGTATCCACGATACATTACCAATTATTATCGATTTATTTATCGATCGAATCACATGTTTATGACAATGTTTTAACGTTCGTCGCTGAGCGCAACCGAGATCGAAGGGTATTATACGATAATTATTATATATAATTATATTGACCACACAGGGCCTATAGTTATGTAATGTTATCGTTGGTATGCGCTGAAACGCAATGGTACGCGGGGAATCCTCATTGATGGTCGTGTAGTGGCAGTGAACGGTCGCACGCAAATCGTAAAAATAAAATAAATAGCAATGACTCAATGGTACATGTGATCGCTATTCGAATGAACCGTACTCCTGTGCACTGATTTGACCGATTGTTTTGGTTCCATTCAATACTTGAACAGTCACACACGGTGAGTTCAATATGTTTTTAATAATTGTGCGAGACTACTGACTATCGATAGATTTATAGTAATTTATTAAATTAAAGTTTCGTAAATACATCTCCGTTATTAAGAAACTCCATTTGAACTAACGTTTTTATTATTTGAATAACGTTAACATTTAAATCATGAGATTTTTGAGGCCGAGAAAATACAAACGTATTTAAGTGGATGGATAAAGTAAACAGTATTATCCGCAAGTGTTATCAGTGATAACGGAATAGATTTTAACTACAAATATCGGCTGATCAAAGTACAAGAACTAGGAGTCCTGTATATCAAAAGCTTGTTAATACAGTAAGATTAGAAATCTTCGCTATTTCGGATCGCATTTTGATAAACACTTAACAAAAGGATCAGTTCATCTAACTTTTAATATCAAGTTCTACTACTTGTATTATATTATACGACAATTATAAAGTCTTTAGTCCAAATTATTACCATAATAATTACTTATCTTTGTTCACTACAAACAATTCTAATTAGAAAAATATATCGTTACGTTAATATAACAAGAAAAACTGTGTTCTAAGTATTAAGAAATTCTAGGGAATAACCACGTGGAAATGGTTCCAATAAACTACTCTGATTTGAATACAGTACCTTCCTATTAGCACGTGATTCATAGTAATTGCATTCATATACAAGTATGATGCTAAGTACTTCGACCGTGAGGTAAAATTATATTACAATGGAAATAAAACCGCAAAATATACACATCACGTAACGCAAAATGAGTATTAAAACTCCCCAGCCAGCATATATGAGAATGTTGTTATTACAAGATAGTAGTCTATATTTTAATCGACTGTAATTTGAAATTGTATAGTTATATTAAATTTGTTAAAGTCAATATAAAGTCTAAAGCAAATGATTAAGCATTACCAAGACACACGTCTCGACAGATTACTTTAAGACGTGCTTAAATTTACTTTTGTGGTAATCCGTTATTGAATCTTGAAATATTGAATTATTGAAAATTGAAATAATTAAATACAAATGTATAAATGCCCCTAATATAACACATGTGTAAAGTGTAATGCGATCTAAAGCAGTCTAATCGCAAGCTACTGATAACTAATCTTACACCTCGTCGTTGAGCATACAAATTGATAATACATGTTAAGTGTTCCTAAATCGAATAACGATTCTTATAATCCAAACTGTTATTCTATAAAATCAAGCTGACTTATAACTAGAAATAGTTGGAAATATACATTAACTGTTGCTTAATCTACGCATATCTATGTATATGCAAAATACATACCAATAGTAAATTATTGCTTAATGAAATCCAATTTTTCAAATTATTGAAATTTGAAAGCAGTACCTAATATCGATATTGTTCAACATATTGTATTTGTTATAAAGCAACTTGTAACTTAATAAATTTGAAATGTGATATTATATTTCAGTAGTGTATTTTTGTAAATAACGGTAACGATTTACTGACCCCTCGAGGATTGTTAGTTTCATTTACTTATGAAAATATTTGACCGGACGCAGACTTTTTGTGGATTTTTACATTTAAAATCGTGAAAATTAGGACAATTCCGCATTATGACATAAAGGGTTTTAAGGATTCATGAGAAATAAACATGTGAATTTTATACTCCCTAACAGCGTACCTACTCGTATCTAAGAAAACGTAGGTATTGTGTTTGTATTAAGTATGGTTTGTGTTAAGTATTATTTCCTGCAACAAACAGTCACAATCAAGAACAAACTATAGGTACAGTTACGTCACTAATAGTATTCTTATGAATTGACTGAATGAGTCAGTCAATGGTGAATGTAAATACGAAGCATTCGCTCATATTTCCAAGATCAGCCAAGCTCCTTTATAATCTCTAGTGATGCAATCGTTCCTGAAAATGACAGTATAATAATTATTCAGAAACATGTACAGAAAAAAACAGTACCTGTGGTAAAAAGGGAGATGGTATCAAAGATACCTATTTTTGTTAGGGTGCGACCAAGGGCTTAAATTACCTTGAAATTAATTTAAACTTAAGACCAGCATTAATACATGAGCATAATAAATGTATAACATTTTTATGCTCAAATTAAATTAAGAAATAAATATGCTACGGTTGAATTTGAAAAACGTAAGAGTATAAATATAATTACGCATTGATACAAAATTAGTGAAGTAAACGCGTATGAAATAATGCTCAGAAGCTAGTAATCGGTTGTTATTTATGAGGCCGTAGTGGTACGAAATGATATGTCAAAGTTCAACGATCACTGATAAATTGTTTGTCGTTTTTTAGTTACGTGTTATGTTAAAATCGGGTCTCGCAGATCGTTTTTTAAATGTATATCTCTTCGGCTATGATAACGTTGACAAATAATAATCAAAATCGATGTTATCAAAATAATGTACTATTATTATTTTATGTTTTCCTTTGACATCAGTGAACCGATTGATACCGCCAAACAACGTAACGTCTAATGTAATATTTAGCGGATAAAAGAACGTTAGATACTTTTATCATAAGATATTATTATTCCTTACTTAAGGAAAAGAAAACTAAATATTCATACCTAAGTTTAAGTATTTTATAAGTAAGTACAGTATAACAAATGTCCTTTTCAATTAGATGTCATCATGGCAAGAAAATTCTAATGTCACGTTAAATATAATTATGACTAACTTTAAGTAGCTACCTATATTTTGGCTTTCGATACCGTAAGGCTTCATAAGCGTTCGTAATAAGTCGAAATAGAGACCACCAGGCTTGTGTATAAATATATTTCGATGCTGCTCCCTATTTTTTTTAATTCTATTGTTGTTCCTAATTGCATCTTGGTATTGGTATGAAATATTTCGTAATTATAAATGTTATGAACTGAATGTTAGTGACCACAAAATAAATTAAATCCACGAAAATTATTGCGTCATGGCTGTCTCAAGTAATCTGTTTGGATAGACTGCTTTATTTTATGTAACTAATTATATTTAAATTAACGAGACGAAAATTTTGCTATAAATACTCGTATGCTGATTTTAATTATGACTATTATGAATCTCATTATGACATTTCTGTTGTTCTCAAGACTATGTGTAAGTAGATATAATAAAAAAATATTGACACAAATACGAGTAAAGAGGTCAGTTTATCGTATGATCTTGAAGCATCAACAATTGTGTAAATCTTATTGCAACGCGCCCACTTCGAACTATGTATGTATTTATCAAACAATATAAAATATTTCATCATCTTTCTCCAGATGTGAAATAAAAAACCTAAGGCATATAATTATAGAACGCAACTCAAAAACTTCGAATAAAGGTTGACGATTGTTATCTAACGATATTTATCGATAACTATGACGTGTGCTCAGATTTAATAGCACTTTACTATCGCTAGCCTATTATATTACACTCGATCGTGTCGTTGCTTAAATCGCAAATTATTCCCAATATGTCAGAGCGTCATTGCTATAATCCTTCCTATTATATTATATGTACAAGTCTCAAACCATGATTATTTATGAGCTAGCTAAAAGCACTTCAAATTTTAAGCAAAGCAATTTTAAACAATGCATACTTTTATTTTTTTATTTTTTCGTCTTCACTCAGTTAAAATATATTATGTACTTTGTTTTGTTTTCAAATAAAAAACTATCGTAATAATTCAAGTGAGACCGTAACATAAGAATTTGTTGTAACTAAAATGGGAGATAAAGGAAATGTAAATTTACAAACAAAATATGATGTTCTTTATAACCAAACTATTCTATTTATCCGACTTAATAATTGTATTTTTAATATATGTTTTCTTTACTTTTGTTTCAGAATCAATTATTTGCAAATTATTCTAAAACGTCAAAAATTTTTATTTATTGTTTAGCTCAGTGACATAAAATGTCTCAAAGAAATTCGTTGACCGTAGCCCAAAAAACTGAGAAAAGGATCAAGTTAGTCCCGCCAGATGGCGGTTGGGGTTGGATGGTGTTACTTGGGACGGCACTAACAAACGTGAGTTTTATAATCATTGCTAGTTAATTTCATTAATTAAAAAGGCAATTCGGACTTCATCGGTGACATGGTATACATTATTAATGCATCTGTAGAACTTTGCAACCTTACCTTGTTCTTCATACATCTATCAGTGTCCATAGTTCCAAAGTTCCTAGATGTAGCTCGCCTCATATCTCCGGCGTACCACTAAGCTGCGGAGGTACTAAATCCAGAGGGCCCTGCTGTTTTCCTCAGTTCTCCAGACCACTAGTATAGCATCGCTTACTGTTTAATTCATGTGTGTGCATCTGCAATGCATGCAATGCAACGATGCACAATGTAACAACATCGGGCTCTTTCTAAATATGAAATAGTATTTATATATCTTTTGGTTCTTTTGCATGTTTTTATTTTACCAATATTCTCCGTGTATTCTTTAGATTTATGAAATTATAATGATGACACCATTTCTTGAGTTATAATGCTTATTTCAGATATTTAATCAGTCAATGCTGTCCCTCTTCAGTTTATTATACGGAGATGCATTAGAAGCTATGGGACACGAGACACAGGGTGCGGCCATAGTACTTAGTACTATGCTGTTTGTCACAAACTTCGGAGGACCAATAGCGGGAGCGTTAGTAAAATTGACATCACCTAGAATTGTATCTGTATTTGGTGCTTGTTGCTGCACAGCTGGAATATTTTTAAGCGGGTTCGCAACTAACATTGCCCATTTGGTTTTTACTTACGGATTTTTACTAGGTAAGAATAATATTTTTTTCGTTATGAATTGTTAGTGAAAGTGAATAAAATTGGCCGTCTTAATAAATCAGGCAATGTTGATTACTAGCGTCCTGTTTGTTGGAAATTGATAACCTAATTGATAAGTTTTGGAATGTAGCTAGGTTATATTTATATTATGATTATATTTCAGGTCTAGGTTTAGGCTTTATTCAGAACTCGTCATTCGTGGCTATCAATAGCTACTTTACATTGCGAAAGAGCAGAGCTGTCGGTTTAGCCAATGTCGGCACAGGAGTTGGACAAACGTTGATGCCACATATAGTTCGATACTTTTTGGAAAATTACGGTTTTCGCGGTGCTTGTATGCTTCTTTCGTCGTTGAGCTTACACGGGGTAAGGATTTGTAATACTCATATAAGCTGTTTATAACGCATTCTATCATGTACATAGATTGTCGTAAAAACCTTGACATGATTAACAATTTAAATGCGTTATATCGCAATTTGACAAGGCTCCGATTTATAATTATTTTTAGATAGCAGGTACGATGTTGATTCAGCCCGTAGAGTGGCATATGAAGAAAATAGAAGAAGAGGTAGTGATAGATGAGACAGCGCATTTATTGGAACAGAAACATAAGGATATAATAATAAGAAAAGATAGCAGCGACGTTGGTAATAAAAACGGGAGACGAGCAACTTTACCGACAATTGTAAATGGAAATGAAAGAGACAAATCTCTCGTTAATAACATGTCTCAAAGTCACAAGGAATTGCAAATTGAAAAGACCAAAACCTTGAGTGAAGACCTGAAAGGTAAGCAAATATTAATTTAAAAGTAATGGACGACATAAATGGCTTTTGTGGGTAAATCTCCGTAAGCTAAGCAAAAAAATTATAAATATAACATTTTTATTCCATATTTTATTATAACGAATCAAATCATCTTCCAAGGACCTTAATTTTATTAGTAGGGTAGGTATCACAAATCTGGCTTTGAAAAACTTTTACGTTTTCCTCAATTGATTTAAAATTACTTTCCTTATCTAAAATAATGTAACATAGATAAAGTCTCAATTATGTATATATATATATATATAATAAGTATACTCGTACACGGTAATGTAACCTTTATACGCAATCAAAAACAATATTTTCAATTTACTTTACGGACAATTTCCGATAATTACGAATATGTGTGGGCTAAATTAAGAACTCGTCACATTTCTAGTCTGTCTGCTTTCTGACTGTACCTTTTGGACTCAAGCACAGTAATGGAACCAATACTAATGTAAAATATGAGAGCGGTAGAATTTTCATTGTATACTTGACATATATTAACACAACCAACATAGTAATACCTACTCCGGTAAACATTCCTATGAGAATAAAATATGACTACCTAACGTTTTATGCGATTTATTATAGTTCTCAGAAAACTATATCATTAACTATGTTATTAAACCTCCTGACAACTATACAATGGTGAATTATTCATTCGATATTATGGAATATTTAGAATTCATTGAAAATGATCTTCTAGGAAAACACATAATTTTATCATTCTGTTATAAATTTAAAGTTTATTTATCGAGGTGGATTAAATCAAACAACTTTTAACACCTGGATGGATTAAATCAAACAACTTTTAACACCTATAAGATATTAAATTTTAAATACATATTGATCAGTGTTATTGTATACCTCATTCAAATCCAGGGAGATTTTTATGTTAATATTAAAGAAATATAGACTAAAGCTTTGGTAAAAATTTTAAAAACAATATATAATAACAGAGTATCATATTATGTAAATGAAGGCCAGTGGATTGTTGAATATCGCACATTATGTCTATATCCGTTACCAGAAAGCGCGCAATATGTTCATATCAGAGTCGTATCAATCAATGCACTGACTCTTAGCATTCGCTTCTATTTATAACAGCACTGTGATAAACCAGATACACCTTTACAGAAAATAAAATCTTTGAAGAATCTAAACCGAAGAAGACTATGTTGAGAAAAATATACGATTTATTCGACATTTCACTTCTATCCAGTCCTCGTTTTTTGAACATCATAATTGGAACTGCTTTGACTGTTACTTCGATACAGAACTTCAGTATGCTGTTTCCATTCTTCTTACAGGTAACTTGATTTTTTCAAACATGAAGTAATTATAATCTTTCATACAGTTTACCTGATACTGGTGAGTATGATTTTTCCTATGGTCCAATAAATATTCAATTATACAGGAATGGGGGTCAATCGTATTTAATTTAAAATGAATGCAGCTAATACTGAGAAATGCGACGTTACATTGATAGTAGCATTAACTTCCTTTGTTTTTCTATTGCTATATTAACTTTATCGTTAAATAAAAACGAGAATTTCTTATAAGATAAATAACATTATCAATCATATCGAAATTTATTTGAAGATACACTTTCATCTGTCACATGATAATAATAAAAATGTTACAGAAAGTTGCAATGATGGATAAGCAGCAAACGGCTACCTGCATGTCAGCTGTTGCGATGGCAGACATCGCTGGAAGGATTATCTTACCAACATTCCAGGACAAGTACAAGATCAGTGCTAGGATTATGCTCATTATGACGAGCATTTGGTTAATCGTCGTCAGGCAATGTAAGTGGTTGAAAATAAATAATTAATTACTTAGCGTCTCAAGTACGTGTCTCGTTAATTATATTAAAATATTACAACGTTTATTGGATATTATCAGGGAGGTGGAATTACCTACCAGAGATTGGAATAGGTCCAGAGTAGGCCTATTTTATTTTTTTTCAATTACGCGTATACGCATTATCGTCTCCCGTAAATATATATAAGTAGATGTAAGGCCTCAGTCTATGTGCGTTGAGGAAAACCATTGTTTTTACCATTATGTATATCTACAATAACACGAATTTTTATTTGAGAAGTCCCAAGTAAATGTAAAAAAGATAATACTATTTTGTAAGGTACTCGTAAAAATGACAGGCTCTAGATACTTGGTTCATATTCATTAACATTAGAAACTCACTTTTCCAAGAAAATAGGTGTATTATTACTATTATAGATCAGTATAATTCCAACTTCCGGAAGATGTTTTTAAAGAAAAATTTAAATGTTCCACAACGAAGATAACGGTGTTGTATGTCCCAAGGATTAAGGTTATCACATTATTCGGAATTCAATCCTCCGATAAGAGATTATAAATTTACCTTAAATTGAAATTTTCCTTTATAACAACGTTAAAGTTTTGCAATGAAATTACAAAGTGCTTATTGAAATTCGAAGACGGCACACAGAAAATATATATTGACTAATTTCTAAATTATCTAATCTTAAAGTATCATTATATTTTATAACTTTCTCTTGTCTAATACTTGTGGAATTTGGCAATCCGCACTTAGGCTCGTGTGTCCAAAATGAGCCGTTAAAAAGGCTGAAATGGGTGGAATCTCTGCTATGACCTAATAAACATTTTAAACGTATTATTATAATGTAATAGGAAATATGAAATTTTATGGCATTTTTTACAGTTTTGGCGTATCAGACAAACCTAGAGATACTAATAGTGATGTCTTGCTTATATGGATTTGGCAGAAGTATGGTCATTGTGGCCAGGAACATTGCGATATCTGAAAATTGCCGCATAGAACAGGTGCCTGCTGCTGTCGGCTTGGGAATGTTGAGCATGGGTATAATAGTACCGCCAGCCGGGTACTTCTTAGGATGGATCAGAGATTACACTGGGAGCTACATCACTTGCATTACGGCCCAAAATGGGTTATTGGTGCTGTTCCTCGCTATGTGGATACCGGACGTGCTACTTATTTGGCGCCAAGAAAGAAAGCAGAAAAACAAAACCAAGGAAATGACACCAATGTCATAATATAAGTGATTGGCGCATATGAGACTTTTGTTACCGACATTTAATCTTTAAAAATGTGATCGCTGGATCAATATTCATAAGCGATAAATGGATTATGACAATTTTCAAGGAAACTTTCGTATGATACTATTAAAAGAAAGGTTTTGTGGAGAAATTAAAATCACAAAATAAAATAAGTCAATTAACTCAAACAAAAAACATAGAGAACATTATGTTTTTATATACGCAGTTCAAAATAATAAGCACTAAAGTGATATAGTTTGGAGTTATACGAGAAGATAAAAATATTTAGCCAGTTTTATTTAGTTATTTCAATAGTTACGTCCATTTTTGTTTAAATCTATCTGTGGTTATACCAAAAAGATTATTTGAAATATTTCATTAGTTAGATAATTTTAAAATGTTACTTAATACGGCTGTGAAATAAAAGAATATAGGCAGTTGTTCAGTTTAAACATTACAATGGATGACTCGTGAAATGTTTATTGTGTATAGATAGCGAGAGTTGCGCCTTACAATGTAAGTGTACAATAATGTTATTTAATATAATAATTCTATAAAGCATTTATGAAATGAAGACTGAGGCTAATAATTGATTGTGTATATGGCATAATATGAACACATGTATGTGATAATTTAACATCCCAGTTATATAGTGCAAAGAGAAATCTCTAGTCTAATAAATTTATTATTTTACGACGAGTTTCTTTTTATACGGTTTTCTTAATCTTCCCGTTGCGCTTTTCGTAATTAATATAGTAACTATATAGAGGAAAAGCAATGCAGAAGCAGGCGCTAATAAAACTTCTTTGCCCCGTTGTTTAAATGATCAGGGCAGCCGCGCCGATTGTTGTGGGTTCGATTCCCACCCAAATTATTAAGAAGAATATATTGTTTTTAAGCTCCACTTCTATTGTCTTTAATAGTAACTATATATGCTGTTTTAACTATATCAACTACATTATGGTTTCGAGTAAATTTTAATAAAAATGAGAGAAAAAATTGGCATTAAGTCCGCCCTTTGTAATCCTTTAGGTTACAATAAATAATAAATAAAATATATAATAAGGTCAAGATATCCATGTATTTGTAACTAATTTTAGAGAAGTGCGCACGCGACCATTAGTTAAGAATAAAAGTGTTACTAGATTTTGATTTGAAAATTTCGCACGTAACGTCCGCCAGCGCCAGATAACGACGCCTCTCATACGGCGAGCGGTCGGTCTACGTTAGCCCGGGATGAATATTAAAATCTACCTGCATATTTTATTTGTTGTGAGAATTTTTCCGATATTTTTGTAGATAACGCGAAGGTTACCCTACAGAAATAACGTTTTCTCCATAACTCAAAATGTTCCATGACTAAAAATCTTATATACATAGTTAAAAGTTTAATAATCCAAAAGATTATAATATTCAAAACGACAACAAACACATAAGAACATACATACCATATAGTACCTAGTGCATAGATTTTTGTATAAATGCAATGGTATTACAAATGGTTTGTGGTAATACGATTGTTAAGGTTGCAAATTTCAAACATACGTCACACACCAGCCATATGGCTTACACTGCAATGTTATATTGCCCTCCGTTCGGCTCTTGAATGTCAGCCAGTTTTCTAAAGAAGCCCAATAAAAATCCACGAGCCGGTTCAAGGCGGAAGTCTAGTAAGTAGTCGTATTTAAAGCTTGTACGTGTAGGAACGAACGTAAAATGTGGCGATTCGCCAGGATCCTAAATTTCTTTTTTCTTGAGCGTATTTTATGAAAATCATATCACCACCGTGAATATTAAAACTTATCGAGCTATACATTTTACTTTGGTGAATAAGAATGAAATAATAGACTTGCTCTTTGTATATATTACTATACATCATATACATAATATACATTACATCATATGTATATTATTTAGATTATTCTGCCCTTAAGTATCCTTGTGCCCTTAAGTAGTAGTTTTGATCAGCGTTTAAGTGTACATCAACGGATATGAAAGATATCGTTTGATATACATTTCATAATTTATTTTCGATATAAAATAATGAAATATCAAACATAATAACTATACACTCGTAGGAACTAGTTGTTACTATTATCATAAATTAAACATCAAATGAACTTAATATAATTATTGTAAGTAATTTTACCGAAATCTAGCCATTAACAGCTCATGTCATTCGGAAAAATAATAATAAGTACGTGGTATATCTACTGTAATATATTAGAATAGTCAAGAGGAGAAATACAGGTGGTGTTTCTAAAAAAAAACTGAAAAGCATATTTATTAGTAATCCGTAATCCAATGTTCATGTCAAAATTGATACAAATAATCGATTTGTCGAATATTTCTATATTGGATACCTATGAGTAGTTATAATAATAGGAAGGTGTCGAAAATTAGTACATAGTAATAAATCAGTGTTTTCAGCTCCTAATTATTAGATTCCCACGTGGATACTAGGTACATTCGCTTAGCCTTGGCACGTCGGTGGTCCAGTACCTACTGTTATTTAATTTAACGTAGCGTTTTCATCGATGGAGTGTTATGTCCAGATAAGATAGATAGTTAATATTGTCTGATGGGCAAAGTGGTGTAGAAATCGTTCAAATAGATAAACACAGCTCGAAACGAAAAAGATCCTAAGCCT
>DWQT01003267.1:0-12732 GCA_018244895.1 Myscelus amystis hages | reverse complement strand
CACTTACCATCAGGTGGCCTGCATGCTCGTCTTCTACTTCCATATTATAAAAAAAAAATTAAGTCCTAGGTTACAGAACCTATAATATACATATTTATTTAACATAAATCTCACCTTAACATACTGATTTTCTACGATATTTCGACCTTTCAACCGCAATACACAAGCTTGTGTGTCGAAATCTATGTTTTCGACTCGAATAGTAAGAGTAGTTCGTACGCGGCTACTGGTAGATGAACCAGTAGAGGACTCCGTTTGAACCTTGCGTACGGTAGATGCGGTAACGACATCGCCTTCTGCGATAAGATTGTACGCGTGCCACATGTCCTCAGACTCCTCAGGAACCAAGCCAATACTCCTAAAATTTATAAAGCACCATTATTACCCATATTGCTACTAACAGGTTCATTCGTATATTAAATTTTTGGTGTCTTAACTATACGTACCCGCAACCATCCTTTTCAATATTCCGATGAAGTAACTTCATTTTGATTAAAGTAAATTAATATTGTGAACCCATATTTGTTACAATATTACAATTTCACTGTAACTTGAGCGTAAAAGTCTTAAGACACATCACAATCATATCGAATCCCATCACTACCAACCAATGTGTAGTACGACAGATTGCAGCAACGGCAACTTGGCGGCTGACAAAATGTCAAAACTTGAAATTTAATTTAATTACTAATTGTAGGCTAAAGTGAATCATATCACCAGGCTGAAGAATTCTATTTTACACGAAGTAAAAAATTGTGCAGGCATGACATTCAACTGATTAGTGTTGCTGTTTCAAAATAAAATAAATAGCAGTTATAATTAAATTAAATATCACAAAAACGACGTATTAACTGGATAATTTTATTATAAAATATCAAGATTATTTTTAAATAACAGTAAAATTGAAATCTTTTCGCAACGAAACCTTCTAATCTATTATACTACGGGTCCTGAGCAAGCAATGTAACGTCAAACACCGACTGGTCCGTTCAATGTATTCTTCAGTTACATTTTTCGTGTTGTGTTCAACGTCTGACTAAATGTATTCGTAAATGTTTCGTGTTTTCTGGAGTGTTTTGCCCGTATTTCCAGGTTTATTATTACGTTATTATTGAGTTCCTTTATTTGGTTGTATGTAGTGGTTTTATATAATTATTCTGAGTTAAGTGTGTGAGCATATTACGTGTAGTGATAACGTTGTCAAGCTCAGCTGGGCCCAACGCGAGAAGCGGTAAAATTTCGCGTGTTTTTCTAAGTCACGGATAGCACTTTTTGTGCTCTAATTCCTCGCTCAAGGTATGCAGTTATATTTTTCTTCCTTACCTTACTCTGGCTGGGAGATCTGACCACTCATATTTATGGAATGGAATAATAACACGTTTTAAATAAATAATACACGTGTCTTTTTATTGTTATTGCAATAGTTACTTGCAAATATTGGAAAGTAGTGAAATTTATAAACAAAATTTATTTACATTTATATGTTTGCATTGTGGCCGTGATCCAGATTGCGCGTCCTCTTAATGCGCGGGAACTTGCGATATTTTTAGTTTATTACTCGTGAGATTATTTGAGTCGCGTCGCGTTTCTTGTTTTCATCTTGATTACGCTGCAAATCCAAAATAGCTGCTTTCAGCACAAATATGACGGGTTCATGATTGGAAAGTTATTAAAAAAATTTCAAGTGTAACAAAAAGTGCTCCAAAAATGAGTGGCAAACAAGAAACACCGCCGGAATCCGCGGCGCCGCCTCCTGCTCCATCATCGACCTCCTCGGATGCTGCATCTTCAGTCAGCACCACTGCTTCAACTGTACCGAAGTCTGAGCATGCAAGGCCTACAACACTCCCAAAACCATCAGGACTGAAGCCACCATCAAAAATTGGCCGTCTCTGCTCAAACTCAGCACCAAAGCCTGCGGTGCCCATCTCTCCTCGTACCGGTGAGTAAAATTGAATTCTTTGTAATCATTAACTTTTTACCTCTCAAAGCATGATCTTAATCAAAACACAAACTGCAATTGACAAGTAACATGTAGCCATGAAAGTAAATTAGATCATTGATATTGATACTGCCTTGTTCTTGACATATATATTAGATTTTCAAATCACTCATTTAAATAGAACAGATCAATTCATTATAGATAGGTACATTGAGAAGCCTATAGCCTATTCATCTAATTATCTTTAATTAAGCATTAACAATGACAATGATGATTCTGTGATGGGTTTTGTCCAGTACAGTAATGCTTATAGAAATTTTTTTAAACTTTTTACTCTAGGGAATCATGTTTGTACTCGTTTTTTTAACATTTAACAAGATTGATTGTATTAAACTTGGTTGTGTAAAATGTCAAAGAGGGCAGACCATTGTTGTTGTTCTATAAATTTAATAAGTTAGGGATAGTCATTCAATCTTACCGAGGCAATAGGCAGTTTCAAGTGTAATTTTTGTTTTTACTTTATAGTATGTTTTTATATTTTTAATAAGAAAGAAATACAAATTGATTTAGACGTACAGCGGTAGTTACAGCAGTGCAAATTAATTTTTTTTTCAAACACACTAATATATATTTTCAACACTAATATATACAATTTAAACTTAGAATAAAAATTCATATCTGATTCAACAATACTGTTGCAAATTATAAGCGAATCACAGCAGATTGGCAATGCCTTCAAGTTCCATAGTTTATAGTTATTATGTCTGTGCATAGACAACGACCCCAATAAACAAAGATTTCGCTGATTTTTTTTTCTTTTTTCTTTCTTTCTTTCTATTTTCAATTTTTCTTTTTTGTATGGAACAGTAAAAAAAGTGGAAACTAACATATAACATGAAGTATTAGATCATCGTCGCATATTAATATGAGGTGATATAATATGCATGCATGAGGTCACAACCTCAGCTCGTCGAGTACCGCTCGTGTGTCACCTCACACAGTTAATAGTTGAAATCTTCAAAAGAAGCCTTGAAGCAAACCAGTTTGTCTAATATCAATATGAATGTTAGTTGATAATACTTTAACCGCTTACAATATAACTGTTGGAATCTTATCGTCGATATGGATGACCTTTCAAAATCAATTGCGATTTGGGCAGCGAATACAAGGTTTACGCGTGAAAAGAAAGCGTGATGGACATTTATTTTTATTTTTCTTCCTTATTTGTAACGATCCCGGAGTTACAGATGTAACTGTGACGGATAGTCGATTATCTCCGTCCCGTGAATACCTACAACGTTCATCGTTCGGTACACACGAATGCGCCGCGACCGCATTGAAACAGTTCACCGCAATACGCTGAAATAACTCTTTCGTTTTAAGCGATACTGATGCGATAGTGTCAATGAGGGCGAGACTCGTAAATAAGATACGAATTTTATTACTGTCTTATTTATTTACATTTTATATTGTGGCCTTAAGGAAACTGAGTAACATGGAAAGCGGTTCAGTGCCGTAAGTGATAACTTTTGATGTTTCATGAAGATAACAAAATATTACCATTAAAAACATTCAAGAGAAAACTTAGAAACCTGGCACCTCCACTTTTGGTAAATATAATAAGTTTTTGTGTATTAAAGTCGAACAATTGCACATTTGTGTTTGTTACACACTTTTGTAAAATTAACTCAGTTTTGCGACGGTTCAACGTTCGCTGCTATCACCGGCCGTCTTGACTTTCTTTTCCGACTGACGTCACCTTTTATCTTCGTAAGGTAACAACGATCAAAGCTGGCAAGCTGCTGCTTTTTTTTAAATATCTCAACATTCTAATAACAAAAAGCTACATCCTGTTATACATTCGCTGTAACCAGTACCGGCTTGCAAAGCGACCTTCGTCGAATATTGTCTCAGAACTATTGATACCGTTACTTCATCAGTGTCACGAGGAAGGCGACCGGCTTTTATTCTAATTAATTATTGTTCACGCTAAATAAATATATCATTTAATAATAGGCTATTAAATGTGTTTAACGTTCGCTTGTAAATGGAGCAATTTATTAGAACTTGTTATTATATTGTTAAGTACTTTAATTAAAATATAATACCTTTTTTAATTTACTTATTGGAATTTCGATTTGCATTACATTAGTTACTGCAGTTTGTACTAGGTTTAATTTGTTTATTGACATAGTTGTGAGGTTTCTTATTTTTTTTCATCTAAAGTTGTTAAAATTCCATTGACGCGGTCAAAATGACCAGTTTTAATTATGGTCTGTTGCAATAATCTCACAATTCATTCAATTGTTTTACGTTTTAATCAAACGTCGCACATCGTGAGCACACCGCCTTTTGTCACGAGTTCGAACCCAGACACATGCGGGCCGCGTTTCGGAACGAGGTCTAACCCCTAGGCAATGCTTTCAAGGTATCCTATTTGCGATTCAGTGCGGGCATTTCGGTTGATTACGATGTGGATTCCATTTATTTCCTGCGTTGAATGGTTCGCGCCGTGATTCAAAAATAAAAGCGTTCATGTTTAAGTGGAGGCCTTCAATTCGTCTTCTATTGTCCATAGGTTCACTTTCTCCGCAGGCGAGCATGACGCGGCCGCTCTACGCGTCACTGATTCATCTGACAATTGTGACCGAGCTAATAGGTCACTCGTGTCTAATCGTGCAATACATTATAAATAAATAAATTACCCTTCGATTCACTTCAAATAGCCTTTGTCGTGTCGTGCGTCCTATGTACATATTATATGTGTGCACATCTAAACAAGTGCAGTTACAATCAGATGAAATAATTGAGTCTGTCACACATAATTCTGCTTGGCTGGTAAAGAACCTGAAATTATTTGTGCAACACTTTGCCATGGCGGTTTATCTCAAATATGTAAACAATACAAATCTTAAAATAGGTAGCAAATTATTTGTTTCAATTAACAAAATAAGTTTCAATGCTTAAGAGATGTTTATTACACGGTCTCGTCTGAATATTTTCAAAATATCTTAATCATAAATAATTAAATCACACGTGCGGTCTTGGGTATAAGGAACCCGGTCTGTCTCCGCGACTGACACCTAATGTCAGAATGCCTTATGATACTGCATTAATGCAAGTGGGAGGAAATACGGTCGTAGGGGCAAGCAGCTTGACCGAAGATTTAAACCGCTATGACGATCTTGGACATTATTTAACGACTGTTAGCTAACGGTGTCAACCGGAGCAGATCGCTTAACGTTCTGTCGAGGCTTGGAAATGCTCATGGAAAATTGCTATTAGACACCCATCCAAGGGCCGCGGGCACGACGCTGTCTAACGCAGCAGACTGTTTTCACTACTTCAACGTGACATCAGTGGATATTTTCCCTGAATAAAAAAATAGTGCTAGTTTTTATAAGACAAATCGTAAGCGAACTAATGGAACTGAAGATAAAGTCTTGTTTTCAATGCTGTGAGATCACGCGCGGTTTTGCAATGGTGCCTAATGAAGAAAGACGCGGAGGCGTCATTTCCTACACACATATTTACAGCGTCATCGCACGGCAGGCGCCTTCCGGCGAGCGAGATGAGATCCTAGATTGTATCGACATACCTAGACGTCGCCGGTCGTATGCTTTCTCTGCGTGCGTGCGGCCCACACAATTTAAACCTTGCACAAAGCGGCGCTATCTCTCACTTCCTTAAATGCATTATCATCAATAATACGGTGCTTATTCTGCCCATTGTGTTCTATTGCACATCGTTAGTGGCCGCAGGGTGTAATTCTTAGCCCCGACTTTAGCTACCTATTATTGCATCGCGAAACCACATAAAACATTGTTAATTTTCCACTGCTGACCCTTCTCTTATTAATTATATCTTTGACTTTACTCGAACTGAAATGCACGTGTCTATTATTTTACCGTTTTACAAATGAAAATAAATATGTAGGAATAGCATTTCAAATCAGATTACTGAAATTCTCAGAGTGATCCTTAATTTTGACAGACTTAATCTTTAGCAATATTAAATACTAAGTAAGATAAGGTAAGATTCCAAATTAGGCAATTTAATGTCTGTGTTATGATAACCGAACAATTGATAAACATACATATATACACACGATATCATACTTATATAGATGTTTTTTTATTACACCCCGACATATAACAAACAAATGTGCTCATCACACAAGTTTTTGTCCTGGGTGGGAATCGAACCCCGCGACCTCTGGTTTTGCAGTCAGGGTCTCTAACCACTCGACCACGAGGTCTGTCAAATATGTCATTCAATTTTTCGATTTTCAGTGGGAGTAGTCAGTTATCTAATGTCTAATTACATTTGTGTTAGCATGAATAGAGTCATTCGAATGCGGCGTGTGCCTTTAATTATTCCTATTACGCCGGGATACAGATTAATGGCTGTCGTTTAGCAGCTATAATGTTTTGATTATTTAGCCTGATATCGAATGGAAATGGTCTCTGAGCGCTCCAAGCAATATTCATTATCGGCTAGTGTAAGACACATTCGTTTGCTTGTCATTGCTTATTGAGTGATTGATAAATGTTTACGTGAGGCATTTAGTTTAGTACGAATCGTTTTATTTTGTGTAAGCTATAATATGGCACTAAAGGAACCTAGTGTGTACTTTAAATGTACAGCTAATAAAAATCTTTCAAACGTTCGAAATTCAAATCGATGTGGTTTTAAGAAATTTAAAAATATCGTTTCCTAAGTTATAAAATATGCTCTACCTTGAATTTGAAATGTTCTTTGGAAGGAAGGTGTCAATAGAGGGACGTAGTGAGTCGATAAAAAAAATACTATAGAGTGTCAAGATAATTAGTGTATTATGTTAACGTTTTAAGGAAAAGTACATTTAAGGTGCCCATTGTCTTGTCCGTTATTTCTTGTGACATTTTAAAAGCCCCACTTACCTTTGAATAGGCTTTTCGTGTTCACTTGATATTATTACTTTCTAAAGTCGTCCTTTGTTACTGTCGATGGTTGGGACTGACATTGTGCTCACACATATACGTATATGTTATATAATCTACATATATACATAAGTAGGTGATGCATTAGCATTACTTAATTGTTTAATAAAAGATTATAAATTCTGTCAATTGCATATTCCTTATGCCGTCATCTACGACAACGATAGTCCAAGCTCCCAAACTACAAGACATGAGTACCTATTTAGACCAGACTATTGCATGTCCGTTTGACGGGTTTCTGCCATAAGTTATAATTTGTCGAGCTTTGTCTACCCTTTCAAGCCGAAAAGCAACAATGTTATCCCCATAGCAGCTGCTCAGCGCTCGAAATAGTTGTGACATTGATGATGGGTATACTACTTTTTTAAATACACTATAATTTACAACGAAACGAAACTGAGTTTTATCGTTCGTTATATGGATTTTAGATAAGAGACACAAACAGGATCAGTGATTTCGAACATTTCAACTTCGCCAAGGACCGAAGGAAATACTCAGTTCTCACTTGACAGACTGACATCTTCACTAGTTGCACAAGCACAACAAAAGAATGAGGCCACAAATACACTTGTCTTGTTCTTCTAATAGAAGCATTTTAGTACCTTAGTAAATAATTTCGGCTTGACGTCTTACGAAGCCTCTTATCGTGTTGTATTTTTTTTATTTTAAAATGATATTATTATAACTATGTAGGTAGGTAATGCTGCAATAAACAAAAATAGTACTCAGCTGTTTAAATAAAGGTTTCGCTATAGAGAGTAATAATTATGTTACAATGAGTATGTATTTAATTTATGGATAGTATGGTATACGCAATCCTACAAATTTCGCGCAATGTCTAAGTTTTTATAGGTACAGGAGCACAATACATATATTTTTTGTAAAGTAATAGAAAGCAATGCAGGAAGGTAAGAATGATTACAGACTATTTGAGAACTAATCTTAGTCTACTACATTTAACTATCAAATAAACTGTATCAGCCAGTATTAAGCCAGTATTAAGCCTGTATTAAGCCAGTAGTACAACTAAATAGTTATGTGATCCTAAATAGATGACAGAAGATTTTAACGGAACGTGACTGGATAACGTTATGTGTGGATTGAATCAAAATGTTAATATAGCTACTAACGAACACCTGTCCGACATCGTTAACAGTTCGACGCGCGCTGGCTGTCCATTATAACACTTCTGCTAACAGCATGACGCTCTCGATATTTGCATCGACGCTTAATATTAATGAACTAGACAATTATCTACGCGGATATAATTGTATGATCAAATGTAATTTAAACTTACAGTCCATAATGAATTGCATTGTATATGCATACATCTTTATTTAAATAAACAAAACTACGTTAATGATGATATTATATACTAGCTGTGCCCACGAATTCGTCCGCGTTTAATTTACCAAAAAGTTACATAATTCTAAAATAAAAGTAGCCTAAGTTACTCCTTGTTACATCAGCTATCCGCCAGTGAATGGCCCGTCAAAAACGGTCCAGCCGTTCCAGAGTTTTGCCGAAACAAACAGACCATCAAAAATTGTAAAAAATGTCATTTTGGAATGTGTACCGTGTTTACATACATATGCATTTAGTAAAATGTGGTTAATTTAATATTCCAAACAGACACTCCAATTTGATTGCGCTCCTTTGTAATTTTTATCGAGTGTACATTACTTCCCGAGGCTGTCTTAGGCCAAGGCAATCTTTGAAGTGACATGGATTCACTAATATTTCCGCTAATTGGAATGTATGTGAAACAGCTTTGGTTTGACGCTAACCCTGCTTTCAGCGTATCATGACTACCACAATTGAGTAAATTTCAAAATTCCTCTTAATTGCGAAGGAACACTACATTTAGGCAGTAAAAGGCTTCAGCCACTGCCTTCCATCTGCTATAAAGACGTAGGTAAATTGAATTTTTGTTTGCTGTTTCTTTAATAGAGCACCGAAAAATAATACACATTAATAATAATGTCACATAATATGATGTATTAATTCCATATAAATTACCTTTCGAAATACGATCCATGTAAGTATTGGAATCGCTGTAGCGACGACATTGGCCAATGAATCATCGACGTTGAATACATATAAGTTTAAGCCTTAAATTAGCCCTTGTTCCTACTTACCCACTTTTGGCATTTCGTAGTTCTATTTTTAAAAACTACGAAATGACAATTTATATGCGTTGATTTAAATTGGATTTTTGTTACTGGTTTATTATGTGCTTTTCGTTCTTTTTTCTTTAAATATGTCCTGTATTCATATTAAATGTGAAAGGAGAATATACATAGATATTTAACATCATAAACTATAATAATACCCAAAATGTTTAGTGATTTTACTTTTATTTCATAGAGATGTCAAAAAAGAAGCAAACTGGCAAGCGATGTATGATGATTGCCATTTGTCTAACCTGTAATATACTGGGCAATTTAAGTAATGGTTAGTCCTGTTTGGTGATTTTGAAAAGCATGAGAGGTTTTTGTTATCAAATAAGCTATGAATAGTAGGAATTGTATTTGGAGAATATGAAACAGGCTCATAGATTTGTTGCATTTATTTTCCATCAGTCCTTGTTAGCAAACTTAACAAAATAACGCCCAAGCTGTTTCATTTTCCTCAGTTACTAAATAATGGGTAATATTGTGGAATATTTAACATTTTTTTATGCCATTGACCTCTAAACGGACGAGAAAATATAAAAATATCAGACAGCAACTTTGCGGCTAATTTACGTAAATTATGTAAATAAATTACATACGGCATAAACTTCAAATGTTAAGTATTTCACAAATCTTACCACTTTTCACGGACGGACGGAAATGTTAATGAATTTTATATTATTATTTTTTGTTGTTAGCTGGACGGTACCGAGGATTTGATTGAGAGGAATATCACCTTTTAGTCCGAGGAACGTAGATTTTTTATGGTCTCTCTTTGTATAGTGTACGTATCTACGGCTTTATGAATTTAGTTATGAACCGCCGCGCCAACAAAGCTAGGTGTCCGGTACTACGTATGCAAGGGAAATGTATCTAATAGCAAGGGCGCCGGAGGTCGCTCATGGTCATCTATGTGTCCATGTTCATCCGCACAGATCCGCTGGGTTCCGGGCCGTGGGCAGCCGGCCGGTGTCTGATCAATCTACGACCTTCTGTAAACATCTAGCCACCGCTCATCCGTGAACCTTGGCCTGTGAGCCCGCACGCGATTCGTACACCGATGCTTCGGATTTCGAATAATAAGTTATTCATTAGGTTAGATAAAAACTATGCTGCCACTGTTTCAATGGATTGGTATTGTTGTTACTAGGTACAGTAAAAGTTAATACAGAGTTATAAATTCGACTCAACAACGGAACGATTGTAGTCTCACTACGTTTGTCCAATTTGACCTGATTTACATTCTTTGAGTGATGTTTAATTATTATTAGCGTATATTCAATACAAAATGCAGCCAAGGGTCACGTTGATGCCGTCTCACGATGCGGCCCACTAAAATCGCCCGAGTGTTTGTAGTATAATTGCATTGAAATTCAAATATTGTACCTACGTGCACCTAACATTTAAGTGCAACCAGTCAACCTTGCAATTGAAAGCGAACATTCAACGATCGAATGTTACTGACGGTGACGTGCGGGCATGATATTTTACGTTCGCATTCGAAGTAACAACTGCACGGCTGTGTTCGTATTGTTTTATCAGTAAGCACCAGTAACAGTCACGAGCAACGACACCTCAGTCGTAATAAAATGCTCAACACCGAAAGCCACGGAACATTTTAACGTGTGGTCCTCTACTGGTTGCGTTTGTATAAGGTTTCTGCTTGTAAAACTCATAGGGATAAATACATTTTCTCACGATAATTACCCCCACCACTATAGCTTGGTCATGCACATAATCTTGTAGTCATAGTCAGAGATGCCGGCCAGGATTTGAACACCAGAACCCCAAGGGGAGAACTTAACCCCTTCCGTAAATTCAATTACATATCCGCTTCGTGTGTGATACTGTATTTTAAATTTGCAACAATCAGTGAAATAATATTTCTTAGAAGTAACGTGAAATATTCACATTTATATTACAAATTAAAATTATTATTAAAATTTATCACTATTATATGTATAACTACGTAACAAAAATCCTTTCACAATTGTATTTGAATTGTAGATATGTAGAGGAATGCAAATTTGGCAGACAGTTGGTTCTCTCTTACCCCACAGGACCAGATGAGCGAGCGAGCTCAGCTGCATATGCAAAAGGGAATCTTGCGTCTATGCTAATAAGAGACAATTTTCCATGTAGCATCCACAACGTACTCGTATGCGACAAATTGATTATGCGGGAAACGGAGGAGGGTGAAACAAGTGCTCGTATCCACAGCTCACCAAATATCTACTCTAAATTATTCGTCATTGTTCACAAAATATACCGGAACACACGCAGTTGCTTTGAACGTTTCAACATCACATTTTAATGGAAAATATTATAATGTCTATAGCGGAAGTCTTGTTTAAACTTATCGCACCTTAAAAATTCTATTATCATGTCGGCCTACCCGGTCGACGGCTTGTGAAATAGGAGCATTTTAATAGTGGATTTATGAAATCAAGTGAGAAATTAAATGGGCTGTTTACTCAAAATGGTTCTGAATCTAAATTTGGTAGGAAAATAGACCAAAATCTTACAATGTTTTATATAACTTCACTTGTTGGTATATTTAGGTTAAATACAGTAAGTAAATTTGGCTTATTATTTTCTTTTACGAGACTATGTGTTATTTACCTGATGATGGTATCTAAAGATGTTTAGAAAGCTTTTGTTTAAAGCACTTCAAAAGATAAAGTTATTATTTTCTTAACTACGATCCGCAAATTTTCTTACGCTTATTATTGCTTAAAGTACAAGACGTAAACAATGTTATTCATTCTGAATACACAATTATACCGTTTTGAATCGGTGACAATATGAAATAACTAAGAAAACTTTAGCGGCGCCGCTCTAGTCAAGGTTGCTACTGCATTATTAATATCAGGCCAGTGATATCATTCACATATTTAGAATTATACAATAACATAAATCGTCATTGAATTCCTAAATAAAAATTATCCATGTATAATATTACTGTCATGTAACTCATGGTATGTCTATGTCTATATTTTGTAAATTACACTCGTAAGGTTAAAATCTTGAGAAAATTTTTTTTCAAATAATTTCATTACTATCGAGGAAAATTCTATTGGTAAAACTTAAATCGAAATTTCAAATGTTTTCTACATACATAGGTGCAGGTTAAAACCGTGTGTGTTATATTAGGACCTAATCTATTCAGAACTCAAGGTGCCTTTCGCATTCACAAGGTGCCCTTTGCAACGTAACAGAGTAAATTCTTCGCGCGCGCGCGCTCTATCCGCCCGGTATAGGTAACATCCCATCCTTTCACCGGACACCGGGTTTCATTCGCCAGTGATCTGATATTCCTGTAATCCGAGTGGGTTGAAATCGTCAGTGGAAAGTGTTCCGGCCCGCCGCCCCCGTCGGCGCACGTGTGGAAAATGTATACCCGGCTATTTATACGTATTATACGTAAACGGCTATCGGGAATCCTTATGGTATCATTGCAATTGCAATGTGTCTGGCTTTTATATGAGGTTACCTGACGTTACTGAGGTTTATACATAACTAGCTTATGCCCGCTGCTTCGCGCGCGTTATATTATTATTTACGACATCACATTAGAAATCTCACAAATTACAGTATTTCTCCATGATTAAATGGGTGTTATTATACATACAAA